>APFE030937660.1:0-25315 GCA_000404065.3 Pinus taeda
AGACACTTTATCTACGTGACTAATGCATTATGATTCCAGGTTTTGGCATTAAAAAGGGAGCAAGAGACAATGAAAAAGGGGATAAAGAGACAATGAGGTGGCACTGCTGATTTTGTCGAGAGATGTCCACGGTCTTGGGACATTCCTCGTGATTCCCACCAAGAACTCCGAGCTCCAATCCATCTCCCCTCCGAGCTTAAGAAGCAGCCAGCTGTCCTACAGGAACAACAGGCATAAACTGTTTTACAGGAACAGTAGTTATGACTACCCTACAGGATCCGCAGTTAGACTCTAGTTGGACAGCCGAGCTCCTAAAATCAAGGGCACCTGGTGGATCATCGTTTTTGTATAAGTATGAAGGCCTTAGCCTTAGATAGGTTGTTGAAACTCTCGTATTGCTATTGTAATTTTGGAGCACAGTTCAGTTTTCGTTCCTTTTTGTAAGCCAATTTGGCATGACATCAGATTATGAATAAAGAAGGCAGTTTGTGATCTAGTTCTAAGTTTCTTAAGGAGACTATAGCTCTCAGGTTAGGGCCCAACCTGAGAGCCATAGATCCCCTCTGCTGTAGTGTTGTTTCCATTTCATTTCCAGCACTTTAAGGTTTCGTTTGCACATGCAATTCGAATTCCAGTTTGGTGATTTGGTTTTCTTATGAGTAGGATAGATTTTGCTTATGGTACAATTGTTTCCACTTGCTTAGTGTAGCAAAGGATAGATACCATCAATTGGAGCTCCAGCAAAATGGTTGTTAAGGCTCACTGCCATCTCTCTTGAAGATTGGGGTGCAGTCCATAACTAGCCACCAAAAACACGCATTACTTTACTTGATGATTGCTGCAATACAGTCACGGTTTTGATTAGATGCTTCCTTGTCATTCACACCTACACACATACTTTCAATCACAGCCTCATACATATTTCTCTTCGCTTTTTGGATTACTGTTCATAGAATTCATGGCATAAGTAATTTAGGTTGATGCATTTTCGGTTTGGTGACAGTCATAATCATTTGTTTCATTTACACTCCTCTTTCTCGTTCCATTACCATCTCCTCCATCTTGATCACGCATGCAAACATATCTCCTCGACCTTCACTTCGTTCTGTCCTCTCCCCAAGTCTTCCACTCCTCACATAACTTCATTTCCTAAACCTTTCATTGACATAACCCTTTACCTTCAACATACTCCCTACACCCATTTCCCATCTCATTCCTCCACTTCTGAGCCATCACCAGCCTTATCCCTACTTCACATATCTCCTCCTACCATTCCACCACTCCTCCATCACTTCAAACCTTCACAGTAGGTCATCCTGTAGCAGTTTATAGACATCCTGTAGAAACCTCTGAGTATCCTGTAGGATCCCCTGCAGACATCCTGTAGGAGGCCATTCACTCGGTTGCTGAGCTTCTGAATGTGGAAAATCTCTGTGGATGGATGCTAAGGGTCCATAGGGACCTCACCTAGCCTCCCCAACCTGTCCCACGCTTTCCTTCCTTCTCCATCCCATCTGCACAACCAACCCTAATTAGCACACAATCACAATCATCCCATCCACTTAAAGGAAAAATACAAAAACATGTCTTTTATGATGCAAGCAGTTTAGATCCATGCATTTTCATTATTAGAGATAGTAGCAGCATTGGTAGAAGTTTCATTCACATTCTTTGCATTATAGAAGCTAGACTAGTCAAATTAGGTTTTCCTAGGTTTACATGCTTTGATTTGCTTTCAGTTCATTTTTGTCAAATAGATTAGTCTTCTTTGAGCTAGCTTTCGTCCATCATTGATAAAGCTTCTTCTATGAGCCCATAGAAGTTGGCTTGAGCCCTAGCGGACTTGTGCCAACTGACCAAGTGACAGCTGCGACAAGAGCTAGTACTTGTGCATACAGCACCGTCGCTTCCAAGTTTGTACGAACTACCGGGTTGATAAAATGAGAGACAGGAAGCCCCAGGAGTTGTAGCATTATTGCTACAATACTGGAGCTCACCAGGACTACTAGGCCCAATGGAGAGCAATCCACCTCTTGGATTTACTATATATCCTGCCATTCACTGGCAAGGATTCCTAGGCCCATGGAGGCATACAATCTTGGCTTTACCGCAACCCACAATATGGCTCAAGGGTTACTAGGCCAATGGCTTTACCATGATCCACAGTCTGGTTCAGGGACCACTAGGCCATGTATTTATCATTTCGGAGATCCACCCACTTAGCTTCGAAGCCATCCGAAAATCCAGCTCAATTGAAGTATGAGAACCCATCTCATGAAGGTTATCTGGAAATGGCAAGGTTAGGCTGACAACACTGTCACACCTGGAAAAACTCATGCCATGACATAAAAGAACCACATGCAATACCATGCATGCCAAATCTATCAAGGAAATCACACATGCAAATCAATATCTGCAAAAAATCCTACTATAGCTACTTGATCCTGCTCTTCTTTGCTTGCGTTTTCTTTCCTCTTGCCTTCTTTTCCTTTTTGATCCAATTCCAAAGTGCTCCAAGAAAACATTAAGTGTCCAAGAGTGAGTGAGAGAGAGAGAGAATAATGAGAGAGCTCCAAAACTGAACTGACAAAAGGTTACAGTGACCAAGCCTGCCAAATGATCCTCAGAAGCCTTTTTATTAATGAGGCCTCTATTATTTTCATTTTCCTCTTCACATGCAACTTGTGACTTTTCATCTTCCTTTTCTCCTAATTTCCATTATTTGAATAAATAAAATGCCAATAAATGCCTCATGCCTTTCCAAAGCCTTTTCCATTGCCTTTGCCAATTTTCTTATCCATAATAAACCAAATGAACACCCACTAGGATGTTTTTCCCACCATCCAGCTTGGAACATGTGTCCCATCAACCGTGGTCTTATATTTTATATTTACATGGATTTTTAACCAGGGATGTTACGTGAGGACTGATGTTTTCCTTCTTTTCCTAATATGATTCAAAAGCCATGGATAGACTTCGTAAATTTCCCACCAAGGGAAAATTGCATTTTGAATTCTGATTTTGAGAATGATTGAGGGTAAGGGACATTGTCTCAACATGGGAAGTGAAAAGTGTCAAGTATGTTGTGTAGAGTGCTCTAACTGTGAATGAATGATGATTTTTGACTTTCTCAGGTGGTAAATTTCAAGTTAATTTGACACATTATAATTTACATGGGATTTTTAGTGAGCAAACCTCAACATAGTATGCATAAGTAAAACACAACAAGACGACAATAACCATTTTCGAATTTGCATGATGGGTTGCCAAGATGACATGACACAAACTGAGGGTGTAAGCCAAGACGACATAACATAATATGAATATGTAAAACAAGATGGTGTAACACAACTAAATTCAACCTTGTGTTATATATAAAATGAAACAATTATGTGCCCATCTCTATAAGACAAAATGTGGGCTGGAGGGATGGTTGTGTCCCACTGTAATTCACATTATTTCCTTGCCATAAATGGGAGCTAAACTTAAAAGTTTGGGATTATGGGTTATAGAGTTGCCAACTTTTTTGCGAGGCATACTTTTTGAGCAATAAAAATTAGACCTAGGTCGTGTGATGAATATTGGAGCAATGGACGAGATTTGAAACCATAACGGGGCAACAAGGCTTGCACACCTGTGCATGAGGGAAAATAAAGAATTTACATATTGAAGAACATTGTTTTAGGTCAAAGAAACTTATTTTATTACATCCATGAAAGTAACACAACATGGAGAACAATGTGGTAGGATTAACTCATAACATCATGGTTAACAATTTTAAACAAACCCAAAATTTGTAGTGAGAAACCATTAATTAACAGAGGTCGAGGCTAAATTTTTCTCATACCTATAACCATTTAACTTTCATTTTCCAAAAAGTTTATCAATAGCTCCTTGTAACAATTGTAAGTGCCAAACTAAGGTTCTAATGAGTCTCTAAGCTAAACTTCTCCACAGCTTCTTGTAACAATTGTAAGTGCCAAACTAAGGTTCTAGTGAGTCTCTAAGCTAAACTTCACACGGGCTTCTCTTTGCCAACTGCTTTCATGTCGTTGAGAATCCTGACATGCACCTGAGTCTGTGGTTGATTATACTCACATCAAATCTCATAACGCAACTAACTATCACATTTCTTGGTGTATGACTAACACAACATTATCATAGTGTTGACATATCATGTATGCACCATATATCTCCTACCTTATGTCTTGAAGTAACTCATATGTCGTGGATGCCCTCATGATGGTGTGGTTTGGCACCATTCAAACCATCACATGTGTGTTACCAAGCGTTGGTGGGTATATCACATTTGTTGATTTAAATAATAAACCATTAAAACCATATTTTCATGTGACCCACAACTTGTTAAGGGGTTATCATATTTGCACATTTTTGAAACTTCATTTATACGTTGTTTTTATGCTCAGGAATATAGCCATGTTGTGAAGTATAGTAACTGTTCAATGAGGGAGGTATTCATCGTTTTTATTATACCAAAGGCTAATCATGGAGTTGGGACAAAAGTATGCCCATAATACTATCAGTATAATTAAGGCCTTTAAACCACATTGAGATGCATACCCAATCAGATATAACAATATATAACTCCTTGTAACACCATATTCTTATATGAAAATATGAAACTATGAAATGATGTCATGTGAGCATTTTTTTTGTCTAGAAGACCCCACCTACTAAGGCTTACAATTTTTATTATTCTAGATGTATTATTTTTATGTCTTATTTCATGATGAAATGCAATGATTTACACAATTTTTACAAAAATGATTGAGTACCCTCCATTTGAAAACTTGAGAATGGTTACAAAGTTTCCCATTTCTTCCGAGGGCTAAAATAATGGATACACATCCCTTTAGCCCGCATTATAACAAACTCCATATCATCATCACCCAATAATCTCCTTTTAGTGTATTCTCTGGTTCATAACTATGCCATGGTTAATGAATTAAGTCTAATCCCTTCAATAATGGCCTCATCTCCAAAGCATTCACCATCCTCTCCAATAATGTGCCGTAATCTCCAAAGCACTCACCACCCTCTCCAATAATGTACCCTAATCTCCAAAGCATTCACCACCCTCTACAATAATGTGCCTCCATCATAGTTTGCAAATATGGCTTGTTATGAAGCCTCCTAGTTGCTACATCCTCCGTCTTTCCTCATCATAACATTAAACAACTATCATTCCTTTCCGTTGATGTTACACAACCTAGCATGTGTTGTGCTACATGTACGGTGGGTTGATTTCAAGGTAATCTAGGAATAATTCCTTCCCTTTCGACCAAACACCTCATCCAAAACTATATATTTTATGAATTTAAAATTTTACCACTTTTTATTTTTCCAAAAGCTTAGCAACTCCCACTATCATTGGTTGTTGATATAGTATGTAATCCCCTTATAAAGTTGGTTTTCACAATATATGGGAAACTATTGAAAGAAATCTTTTATATTCAATCACAAATGATTTTGTGTTCACATCCATCAATGTCAACTTTAATAAGAATAATTTGTTTTATACCAAACTTTATAAAATATTTTTTAATGTACAACCTCATGAAAATATAAACATGACATAAGCAACTTTTTATTTTTAAATAGGTAGAAATTTCCTAACGGGCTATGTACAATGTATTGGGAAAAAGAAAACTCATATAATGATAAAATGCAGATTTTTTATTTTCAACTGCAATATAAGAGTCCTTTTAATGTCCAAATACACCAAATACCATTTTCATATTTATTTTTTATTTTGAAAGCGAGAGAAGATGTTTCCAAATGATTTGTTTGCTATCGTGGATGCAGGTTAAAATTTATTAAAATATAAATAGTACATTTTAATTAGATAATTGAATTGAATTAAAATATTATATTTATGAACTATCTTAAAAAAAATATTAAAAAAAATTAATATATAATTTGGAAAATTATAGAAATTAATTACATAATAAGTAAATAATCAGATAAAAATATAAATTAATGTGGTAATTAATTGCAAAATAAAGTGTTATATATATTATATTAATACAAATATCATGGTTTTAATTTGATTTTTTCTTAATATGTTAATTTTAAAAACCAATAGTTAGTGATGACAGGATATATATATATAGAAAAATAAGAACATAATTATGTTTGGAGTTTAATTCACACTCCTAATAATGTTATTGAAGCTTATGTCTTATATAAGGGTTTGAGACAAATTGTGAATTTAGGAATTCAAGAGGTGATTGTTCTTAGTGATCCCTTGAATATAATTCATCATTTATATTCATGACACTTCCCCTCAAATACAAATTTAAGTCATATTTTCAAACGTATTTATCAATTGTGTTAGTTTATCCCTGAGAAGAAATGACTCCATGTTCTTAGATCAAACAACCACAAGGTTGATCAGATGGCTAATTTGAGATCAAGGCTAAATCAAGGCGAACTGTGGTGGCAAGGGCAATAGGGGTATGTTCCCCTTCCTTAATGGTCAATCAAGAGACTTAGAAATCAAAGTGAAGGAATAATTCTTAATGGTTTAAGGAAACATTTTGATGCTTTGTAAATTTTGGCTTTTGTTAGGTTAGTGTTGACGAATGTTAAGTTTAATATTGTAGATATTCTAGCATTTTGTTCAAAAGCTTCAAGGACAGAATTCTGTAGATGGTTGTTTATACATACTCCATTCTTACCATGACCACTAGTTTCAACTTGCTTTTCATGTAGCTAGACCGAGCTTTTAGCTCAATGCCTTTTAATATAATAACCATTCTTTGTTCTTGGTAATATAAAAAACCAATATTTAGAATTAATATTGAAAAAAACTATATTAAAATATTTTATAGCTACGAAAACAACTCCAAAGCAACATTTTTAGTTTATATTTTTGGAGCAAATAATTCTTACTAGTCTTATGTATAAACATGATCATATTTATTTGATTGTTTAATTATTGGCCACAATTAGGTAGAGTTCTAGTCTCTAGCTTCTGGAAGGTTTTTGAGGCCTAGTCGGTTTGAGAGATTCTCTCCAACTAGTTAGCTTCCTAATTTGGTGTGAGGTTGAGATATTTCCTCAACTAACTAATAGATTGGATGTCCAAGATAATTTTCTTATCTTAAAACAAAACTCATTGTATTTAAATGTGTAACATTATTTGATTGATGTAAAGCCATCAATAATTTTGTGTGTTAATAAATGTTTATTTTCCCATCTTAGAATGTTATTAGAGCGACATTGTGCTTGACACTCTCATGGGAGGGCCCAAGGAAATGGAGAGTAGAGTAGTCTATTTTTATGTTGTGCCAAAGTGATATGTGTTTTTTCCGTGGGAATTTTGTCCACTATATTTGTAGCAGTAATAGAGAAATTGAGTTGTTGTCTACAAGTTAATCCCCTTTGAAACATTCGATTGAGCTGTGAGAGATCTAATAAAATTGCTATGTTGATAAGTGGAAATCTTGGCCAAGGTGCCTACAAGGAAAATAATGAAATCAGCTTGAGTTTTGAGTACATTACAAAATACTAGGGTGATGTAAATAATGACATCATAGGTGTTTTGTACCACCAAGTGACACATGTATGGCAAGGGGACAATATGGCGCCACGCTGATGTGGTGGCTCGAAGGTCTTATGGATTATTACTTGGGTTAAGGCTAACAACGATGGGAATTGGGAACAGGGATGTGATGTCACTGTCATGTTTCTCCAATCGCCCACTAAAAGGTAGGATATGTAGGCAATATGTTTTTGTGAAAATGGTTTTGTAAAGTACATTCATGCATTGACATTTGTACTAGTATGTTAGAGAAAGGACTAGGAGTTAGATCTTAGATCATTGGATCAAATGTTCTTTTAATATATTGGTGTCAATCCATGACAGTGGTGGCGTCGATGAAAATATTTGTGATTTATTGGTTTTTGAGTTACTATACATATTGAGATTAGTGACCTCAATATGAATTTATTTTGTTAAAAAAATTCTCTATTCTAAAACATGACATGAAAACTAAGGAGATACAAGACTATCATTGAATCAATATGCTAAAGATGAAGATGGAGATGCCCAATATGTGAGTGACTAGGGAGGAAGACAATATTCCTATCATTGTGTCATGTATCTCTTGTTGATGAATTTAGCTTGGCAATATTTTTCATGATGTAATATCATTCTTAATTCTACATTTTAAGAAGTGTATTGTAGTTGGAAATGAGGTCTTGCAACATATTTCGCTCCATGAACCATTTGTCAAATGGTCCACTATAAGGCCTTTTTAGCACGTGCAAGGAAAATGTGAGACTGGGATGAATACATCCCATATCTAGACTACTTACCTAAATAATTGGAAAGTAAAACAAATGGCACCCATGTATCTCAATAGTTGGAAGTAGGTCTATACGATGGTCAACAACACCATTTTCATGGTTATATTGATGCTGGGCCCTAAAGTACAACAATTTCTCGGTTAATCTGAGGTATTATTGGTACTTTTGTTTCAAACTAGTACATGAACAAAGTTCTTTAGGTGAAGGGAGGAGCATGAACACTTTTTGAGGTGGAAGCAAGTTTTATTATTCTCACTTGAGAAAACCATGTTTCATTGTAGGCTAGATTTTTGGAGAGGAATGGTGAGTTTTCAGCAAGGACAGAAAGGTCCTTGATACAATAACAAGATCTTTAGATTTTGGCACGAAGAAAGCAAGTGACAATGCTTCAGTTAGAGACAATAGAAATAGTGCATGTTAAAGAATTATGGAAGCAACAAATATTGATTATAACAACAACAAAGATTGAGTGATGAATGAACAAACAAAGGAAAAAATTTTAATGGTGTGTTGAATAAAACAAACCCATGACCATATTGTTATGTGAATCACACATGTTGTAGGAAGTCTCTATATTATGTTTTAGGTTCATATAGTGGCCCATGAACATGTTTGAAGTACCTAGTATCTCCATGGGTTGGAGTGTATTGTACCCATATCTTTGTAACAAAAAAACGACATATCATTGTAATACCTTGAGAAGGATGTGCACCCCTTTATCATGTGACCATGATGATGAATTGGATAAGTATGTCTAGTTTAGTTTAGTAGCCTTTGTCATGGATTTCTTTAACACTTTGAATAATGGGCTATGTGTTGGTTGGATACACTTGAGTGGACCATATGTTGGTTGTAGACTCTGAGAGGTAAGTTTAACATTTAGGGGAGTTCATCAATAGGTTGAATGAGCCATGTACACAAAGAAATATCCTAGTTAACTAATGGTTGCAGCGGTTAGGTGCCCATGGATTTTGGTGGATGGGTGTTTTTTTATATAGACGTTGATAGTTTAGTGATGTGTGCATGATCAAGGTACAAAGTGAAATTGTCAAGTTGGACAAGAGATATAATTTGTTGTTCACGAGGTACTTCAGTTTGTAGTAGAGTGTGTGCTATAGAGAATATGTAGTTGAATACCTCAATGGATGAATATTAAGACAAATAGTCACTAAAATGGGAGTGATGGAGTATATATCTCCTACTTGTCTTATGTATGTGTATGATCATGCTTATTTGGTTGTTTAATTATTGTTCATAATTAGATAGAGTTATAGTCTTTCCTAGTTTCGAGGAGGTTGTTGAGGCTTAGTTGGTTTGAGAGATTCTCTCTAATGAGTTATATTCCCAGTTTGGTGTGAGGATGAGGTATTCCCTCAACCAAAACATTGAGTGTGAAGATACTTCTCCTATCTTGAGACAAAACTCAATGTATTTATATATGTATCATTATTTGATTATTGTAGAGTT
The DNA here is from genome assembly GCA_000404065.3 of Pinus taeda. NCBI lineage: Eukaryota > Viridiplantae > Streptophyta > Pinopsida > Pinales > Pinaceae > Pinus > Pinus taeda. The sequence continues at coordinate 9,802 of APFE030937660.1, forward strand.
CTCAATAATTTTGTGTGTTAATAATATCTATTTTCCCGTTTTAACATAAATCATTGTTGTCACAATTTTTTACTATAATTAAAATTTTAGTATCTCAAAATTACAATTTTAACATGCTTTTGGATTTGAATTTATAAATTTACCCAAAATTAAAAAAACTATAATCCTTACAACTTGCAACTAATAAATAAGGATTTCAATTCTTACACTCAGAAGCACTCTACAACATTGTACAGGGCGAATATTGTAGTGGTATAAATGTCTATAAATATTTACATGTCCACTGAATTAAAAACTAATAAAAAGTTATATATATGATATATCTTAAAAATATTTGTAATTTTATTAATAAAACCAAATTTACATATAACAAATTGAAATTTATTATAATAAAAAGTTAAAAGTAATAAAAATAATAAAATTCAATTTATTATATTGTAATTTTGTCTTTATTACATGCAAATTTTTTTATAAAATAAAAACATTATATAGAGAGATGCATTTTTCCATATAAATTAAAATATGATCTATAACCATGTTTAAAATTAAGTAATAAGCACATATAAAAACTTAATACTTATAATAAACTTATAAATAGAAGATTTTAACAAATAGATATTCATTCAACTTTACAATGGATATTTTTAACTTGTTAAATAGGCTTTGTTACAATATTAAGAGCCAATATTATGGCTTATTATTACACAGTTCCAAAAATCATAACTCATTTTATAGTAAAAAATTATTTTATTTTAATTTAATTTTATAACAATTTTTTAATTAAATCTAAAAGCAAAAGGGGTTATAGTTACTTTTGAGATATATCTAAACTCTCTATCCTCCTTACTACTAAAAATATTCCGTGAATATTCCATAGAACTTAAGTTTTGATAAAATAAAAATGAAAATACTTTTTTATATACATGATGGCCTCCCGCCAAAGCTCTAAGGATCGTTGTTTGATTGGACTCGTGTCCTGGGCAATTCAATGATCGTTTAAATGATATGGTACGTTTTCTCGGTAGAGGGGTTAGGGTTTTGGACCTGTTCCTCCGGTTGTTAACCTGTACTTGCCGGTTGTCCTCACACAAAAGCGTTTGTTTGTCAACCCTCCGCTAATCATTCGCCATTTCACTTTTCCCGGCCACTCTGCCGAGAGCTTGCTCCACTCTGCGTGAGCTCTGTTCACCTTGCCGTTCTGGTTCTCGAGGTTTGTTATGTGGGTTCTCTCGACCCTACCCTGCTCTTGGAGATGGGATCTCACTGGTTTGGAGGCGCCATTCTGCTCTACAGGGTTTGTAATTGATTTGCTGGTTGATTTTCTCGATATTGAACTGTTGAACTTGTTGCCTGTTCGATTTGTTGACAGGGTTTTTCCGTGGCAGGGTTTACTCCAACTGTTCGGCGCTCCAATCTTACTGTCGAGGTGAGCCTTCGCTCTCTGATTTAATTCCCTTACCTCTCCTTTACGTGCTCTGACATATTTGTTCCATGTCATTCAGGTTTTCATGGTTTGCTTGTTGTTCGTTCGGCCTCCTCTGTTCAAGTCAACGACTTCTCTGTGGGCACCTGTACTTCTCGTTCTTTTCTTTGAGGGTTTTATAGTTTAGGACCTTGCTAATCCTGTTTGTTTTTGGTTGCAGGTGGTTCGAACCTGTTGGTTCTTGGTTGCACTCTTCACGACTGTGGCATTCGCTCGAACCCTACAGTGCTTCGTTCCGGGTAGGGTCTTAACTTGTCGGTTTTCTGTTTATAGAGTTTTTGCCGAGGTCTTGTATGTGATTGGCAATCGCCTGTGCGATGTTTTTGTCTGTCTGTCGGGTGGTGTAGCTTGCTCCGTCTCTGGCAATTTAATGAGTAACTGGTTCTCTGTTCTGAAATGTTTCTTTCTGGGTTTATCAGAAACCCTGTTCTGTAGGTGATGGTTTGGGTTTTCGAACCCTAGTCTGTAATATGGTCACTTGCTAGTCCTTTTTTTTGTTGGCACCTGTTTGCCTGTAACCTCTCGTCCCATAGATAGGGTTGTTTAAGTTATTGGGAACCCTCGGGTAACCAAAACCCCGGTTGCCAACGCTATGGGTTGCTCTCACTACAGTGGTTTTGATGACCTCTCGGTTTACAATGTAATATGCAAACTCTAATTGATATTAGTACCTGTCTGTAAATAATATTTTGTGCCAAGTTTGCTTTGTTCCTATGAATGCGTTTTCCTTTTTGGTCTCGAAGGACCGTGAATCAAATGGACTGTATTTAATTTAACTTTGTAATGAAATACTACAGTTATTTCGATTTCCTTATAACACTGCTTTGTTCATATCATGGTGAGGTCTTTTCGGGTTACCTGGATTTGATTTCTGTTCGTGATTGCTTGTTCCTTTCGTTCTGGGCGCGCACTATCATGCACCTTCTTTATCGTTGCTGTTGTCTCTCTTTGTCAGAAATTGGTCGTATTCTGGATTTCTTCCTTCTCGCTCTGGAAGATTATGTCATGCATCCGTTCCTTGTTCTCCTCGCTTGCCGTCCTGTACTGTTACTCTTATGCCAGTTTTGTTACACACACAAAGTTATATTACATGCATGAATATTTCATTACAGTGATGTTACAGTAGCTTAAAGTAGCTTAAAATAGATGTTCTTTATTTGAAAAGAAAATGACTGTATTTCCTTTCTTTTTCTTTGTTCTTCGGGGGGAATCCCGTACAATGGTTCTCTTCCTGCTTATATCCTAATGAAGCATAATTGTTCTTTGTAAACTGTCTCAACAGAAAAATAACTGTTTTCTCAATTCTTAAACTGTCTTTAACTAATGTAACTTTAAAGAAACTAATTAATTATTTTTTTTCTGTTACTAATTCCTATTAAACAGTAACAGTGCTCCACTATAATTATCCTAATCCTATCAACCTACAGACAGATAAAATAAAATAAAACCAGTAAAATAAAGTCACGTAACTGACAAGCCCAACACTTGTCCAATTAAAAATATAAAGTCACGTAACTGACAAGCCCAACACTTGTCCAATTAAAAATAAACGACTGTGTGTTCTGGTCTTTTCGTGAGACTGTCAACCACTTTATGTCTCCTCAGAGCTGGATGCTCCTGCATCAATACAAAGATGTGAAATATATATAATATAATAATATTATTAAGAACTAACGTAGATCCGTAGATCCATCTTAATTAAGGATCTACTAAGTGATGAGAGAAATCAAATCTCTAGAAGTGCAAATCTTTCTTCAAATTTTACACTCAAAAATAAATTTGCATCTTTTAAAATTTGATGCCTCTAAACTTTTGATAGATCCAGAATTAAGATAAATCTATGCTGATTTATTTATCAAATTTTAATTTTTTTTTTATTTGAATTCAAATTTCTATAATCCATAATAAATGAAGAAAAATCTTTTAATAAAAATCACATAACTTTATTTTATTTATTTTTTAAATCATATTCTTAATATCCAAACATAAATACATTTAAATTATTAAATAAAAACTTCATCTACTTTAATTTTATATTACTTTTCATAAAGATATTTCAAAAATAGATGACATACTTTTCTGATAATTATTAGCCTAACAACTTCTTGTGTCATGGCCTCCATCATGATTATCAAAAAGAATATGATATTCACACATTTGAGGAATATGGATAAAGTAAGCCCTCCACGTTATATTTTTGTATTGAGATTCTCTCATCATTAAGTTACTATTTACCTTTCCCCTTTTCTAGAATATTTACGGCCTGCAGTCATAGAGATTTGCGAACTTGTGTGTATATTTCATTTTTATAATAATAATTTACCCCATAACGTAGGATAATATTAAATAAAATTTTAAATATTTTCTAAATGGTAAAAGATTTTTTATATTTATAAAATATATAAATTTATAAATTAATTTTAAGATTAATTAAATGGTTATAAACTTTTCTCGAATAGTTTAATTGGTGATTGCTGTAAAAATAAAGTGTTGGGTGCTATAACATTTTAGGTTTAAAGTTTTAGAGTTTACTCATGGCCTCATTTGATTTACAAGTATAAGGTAGATGTGTAGGTATAGATGTATTGTAAGAAAAATTGTATGTCAACATTTGTAATGCCAGCTATATAATAATAATAATTAAAAGAAAGTAACACAATCTTTCATGTCCTCTTTAGTTCTTCTTAGTGCAATAAACTGGTTTGAGCCGAGTAATAAAATAAAAAAAATTCAATTTGTTGTATTTTGCTTTTGTTTTTATTAATAAAATTGCGAACAATTTTTCAGATAAAAGAAAATCCTAATACCATGGTTCAATACTATGGTTTATCAATACCATCCACTATCTAGGCTTTTGATTATTATGTTATGGATCTAAGCTTTTAATTATTATGTTACAATAGCATGGGACAATACATGGCTTATCAATACCATGTGCAAAACCATAACTTATTTCAAGATCAAAATATTTTATAAATATTTTATTTTAATTTAATTTTATAGACCCATTTAATTAAATCTAAAATAAAAAAAGTTATAATAATTATTTTTTGAACATATCTAAACCCTCCAATATCCCTCTTTCCTCACGACTACTAAAAATATATTCCAGAGAGATTAAATCGAGGTTTTTATAAAAGAAAAAATAAAATACTTTTATATATACATATGTAAAATTTAATAATATAAATAATATTATAAAAAACAGGATATATGCATCTTTAACAAGGATCCAAACTAGAGAGAAAGCCAAAGTGACTAATAATGATAGAGGAAAACTCCATTATGACCATGCCCACTAGTTTCAACTTGCTTATCTAAATCATGTAGCTAAACTAAGCTTTAGCTCAATATCTTTTAATATAATAACTATTTTTGGTTCCTGTTAAAAAAAGAAATAGTTAGAATTAATATTGGAAAAAACTATGGAAAAAGAAAAAATTCCAAAACAACATTTTTAGTTTATATTTTTAGAGTAAATAATTCCTACTATTCTTATGTATACACATGATCATATTTATTTGATTGTTTAATTATTGGCCACAATTAGGTAGAGTTATAGTCTCTAGCTTCTCGAAGGTTTTTGAGGCCTAGTTGGTTTGAGAGCATGTAGACCCTAAGCATATGAAAGGTGTTTATCTCATCTCATGCTCTTGTGTTACATCATACATTGGTGAAACATGTCGTTCTATTAATCAAAGGATTAAGGAACACGTTGTTGATACCAAACACGGGAGGACCTGCTCTTCACCCCTAGCAAAGCATGCAGAGAAGACCAAACATCATATATGTATTGAGGAGGCTAAGGTTATTGTGAAGATTTCTCATTTTCATCACTGTAAATTTAGGGAAGCCATAGAAATTGAGAGGAGGCCTAGTAATCTTAACAGGGAAGACGGTTGGAAAATCAGTAGCTACTGGATTCCAGCCCTTTCCTCTTAGTTTCCTTTCCTTTATTTACTCTTTTTCATCTTTTCAGTTTTGCTTTTATTTTTTTTTCCCTAGGGTTTATTTGTCCTCCTTTGCCCTTATTCTCTCCCTTTGTTTTATTTTTCTGGTTTTATTCCCCTTCATCTTTAATAGTTTTTAGTCATTTTTCTTATTTAATATTGTTTCATCGTTTTTATATATATATATATTATATTATATATATATATAATTTAAATATATAATATATCCATGAGTACCTAATTCAAATCTTGAATAACTACAGAGAATTAAACATATTACATATAAATTTCTTTAAACCAAAAAAAGATTTTTCTCTCTTTTAGTTATAATTAAGTTAATAATATTTATATATTTGATATCATCTCATTACTCTTTAATTATTTTCCCCTTTCACTAAAGTATTGGATTTCTCTTGAATAACGTTTACTTTATTTTTTTTATATAATCGTTTGTTTAATTATTTTTATTTATTTTGGGTCATGTTATTAAATATATATATATATATATATATATAATATATATTATATGTTAATTTGATTTAATTAATTTATAATAAATAAAAATAATTTTTGTTTTTCTTCCTAACCAGTCAAAATATAGCCGTTTTTAGTCTTTTTTCCTATAGTCGTTAGAAGGTCTTATTTCCATATTTAACTTGCCGCTATGATCTGATTTTTCATCTTGTCCTGATGATGAACCACATAGGTTGGTTCGAAATGCATCAACCTAAATCTTTCATTGTGATTTCTTCCGAAAATGTTTTCAAATAATCAGAATGTGGATCACATAAGCTTGAATTTGAATATCATTGCCTAAGATAGTTTTCTTATCTTAAGACAAAACTCATTGTATGTAAATTTGTAACATTATTTCATTGATGTAGAGCTATCAATAATTATGTGTTATTAAATGTCTACTTTCCCATCTTAGCATGGTATTAGAGTGACACTGTGCTTGACACTCTCACGGGAGGGCCCAAGGAAATGGAGAGTACAATGGTCTATTTTTATGTTGTGTCGAAGTGATATGTGGTTTTTCCATGAGATTTTCGTCCACTATATTTGTAGCAGGAAGAGAGAAATTGAGTTGTTGTCGACATGTTGACCCCCTTTGAAGTATTCGATTGAGTTGTGAGAGATCTAAAAAAATTTCTATGTTGATAAGGGGAAAGCTTGGGCCAAGGTGCCTATGAGGAAAATAATGCAATCCACTTAAGCTTAGAGTACATTACAAAATACCAGGGTGATGTAAATAATGATATCATAGGTGTTTTGTACCACCAAGTGACACATGTATGGCAAGGGGACAATAATGGTGCTAAGACGATGTGGTGGCTTGAAGGTCTTATGGATTACTGCCTTACTACTAGTCTTACAACTTCTACCTGGGTTAAGGCTAATTGTTGGGAAAAATACTGAGAGGCGGGGGGGTGTGAACCATTATTTTAGAACTCACTTAAACCTTTCAATTTCTTATTCATATTTTGTACACTACTATCATTAAGTAAACTAGCGTATGTACACAACTATGATGAAGGAAAACAATGTATATCCAGTTAGCTAACTTTTCATATATTTCATCATCTGTTCTACTTTAACCAGTATCTTATTACTTCATTAGCCTTTAATTGAGCAATAATCATCACACATAAACAACACATCAACACATGAGGAGACCAACATTTTTAGGTGGAAACCCAATGTGGGAGAAAACTATAGTTGTTGTTGTCTCTGTCTTCATATTTTATTATAAAGGAAACCATATTACAATATTGAAATGGCACAGACTCATACTAGTACGTAGGCACCCCCTACGGAAGGCTACAACCTTCTCTCGTTCTCTAGCACCCATTGGAAGGGGGCTCCAACCCTTTCATCTTGTTTACTGACGCCCACCAGAAGGGAGATTCAATCCCCTGATCTGATTCACTAGCTATCATTGGAAGGAAGCATCAAATTCCTCACTGAAGGCTCCAACCCTCAGCACCCTTGTGGACCATGTTTCATAATATTTCATATTGGATTCACCTGACTCACAACATCAAACCTATAGGCCACTTTTAATCACATTTTTAGACTAGACCCACTACCATCATGTTATAGTTGCTTGAACAACCGTCCAAAATTATCGACCCTTCAAAATTTTGGAGCCCTTGCACCATCCCCATGACTGTTTCTTGTTCTTGAAACCTCTTCGTTTGACCTAAACCCTTTTCATCGCAGCACAAGCCTAACTCTCGAAAACCTTCAAAGGCTTGTGATCTTGCCTAAGTCGTGGGTCGCATCAAAACAATGTTTGTAAGCCTAAAAATTGCGACCATGCGACCTACCCAAATTTGTGATTAAGTCAAGTCACTAGGTCGCACGGAAAATTTCACGACCTATCACACCCATGCGACTTTGCAACTGTGCGACCTCTCTAAGTCACAAGGTCGCAACATTGCATATCCAAGAACCTTGCGACCAGTGTGACTTTGCGACCCCCTGAGGTTTGAAGGTCAAAAGTTCGGGAGGTCGCAAAAGGTCCGAAATCACACCTACTGCGACCCTCGCAACCCCCGTGACCCCACAACTGTGACCAAAACTTATAAATAGTTGGGCTTTCCGTCATTTGAAAAATTTGACTTGGTAGCACGAGGGAGAAAGAGGCTCAACGACTTGAAGGAGGCGTACGACCCTGTCAAGTAGGTGACTCTTCCCTTTCCCTATTAATCATTGCTACTTACCATTTAGCCTCCTCTTCCACCCTCACCCTGCATATTCCAAGTCGAGGGGGGTTTTATATAATTCATGCCTCATTGTTTCACTAGAAACCCTTGGCCACTTGATTTGTTTCTTTCCTAAGTCCCTCTAATCAGTCAATCTCTCCATAGTCATTCGAAAATAGCTTGCATTCCCTGAGGACCAAGTTATCTAGTCCTGGGAGTCCCCATGAGCCCATCTTGAGCCTCATTCCCCTCATTAAGGCACCCTAAGAACTAGGTCGCACGACTAAAAGCTGTAATAGGCCAATGAATGCGACCTCACGACCCTTGTGACTGTGTGACCCCTGTAACCCGTCACCAACCGCAACTCATGAGACCCATGCGACCGATGACCTATGCGACCTAACCTTGTTTGTTAACCCACTAGTCGCTAAGTTGCACACCCATCTTTGTGACCTCTGCGACCCCCTGATCCCCATGACCTTGCGACCTGCTAAAGACATCTTCTCATGGGAATATATCAAAGAGTCTAGAAGCTATAATTTGTGCTTGCTACTAGGAGTTATTAATCAATGCCTTCTCTCTCATCATGGGACCATTTGTTTGATATGCTAGGTGAGGTTGATCTTGAGTGCATCTTGATTTCTTCCTTTGTTGATGACATGGCACCTCTAGTATTGAAGGATTCCTACAAAAGCTAAGAAATTAGTATACAAGAGGTTCACTAGGCCCCTCCACACCCCATCTATGGAGACACTGCTTGCAACATTAATAAGAATACCAAGCTCTCGTGGTATGATATGTACGCGGAGTTTTCTAAACAGGACATCCCTGAAGGCTAGGAATAATTACAAGCATACATCAATGTCAAGAGGTGTGGACTCCACAAGGTGGCCTCACACCCCCTCCCTTTCCGTGCACCGAGACCATTGACTAGATAATAAAAAACATTGATATTGATCTATGGGTGGTAAGGGACCGTGTAGGCACATCGTACGCAAAAAGCTCCTCAAGAGACATCGTTGCTTATTACAGGTTGCCTGAGAAGGAGGAAGCATTCAATACCCAATGGCTCTGAGGTTTTGTAATTCCAACTAAGGATATTTTGAGGGAGTGGTTGATCCAAGTGGATATTGGTGGTCACCCACCAATTCCACTTGGAACCCCACCATTGCTTCTTTTAGTTTCCTTAATTATAGCACAATTTACCTTTTTTAGCAGTTTTTCGGGTCCTAAACTTCCGGAGCCATTTTGAGGCCCTAAAATACGGTTTTTGGCAATCTACCACCAACGATTTTCTATTAAAATTGCCTTTTCCATCGTAGTCCTTGAAGAGATCTTTCCAACAGGGTATCATGCACGACAAATGGAGATAATATGATCAAGTCATGACCCTTGAAAGTTGGCTGTCCAACTAAACCCAACGAGACCCATAAAATCTTGGTGTTACATCTCCTTGGGTTAGGGTTTTGGTTATTTAGGGTTTGGTCTTATTGTTCAATAATAAAAAGGCCATTGAGCCTCATTGTAAAGTAGTTCAGAGGCATGTAGCCACCACATCTATTCTCAGAGATAAGATACCATCGCCGAGCTAGTCCCATTTCCATATTATTTCTAAGCATATTTCATTATTTGATATTAATTGAAGGAAGTGTTATTTCTGCTGCATCTCTGTATTTATGGTTATATCTGTAATTTGTTGCGTTCTTGTTTAAATTCGGATTAGTGGTGGTAGGACCCGTCCAAGTACCATGTCAGGAGTGACCAAATATACAAGACAGATGGGTTGAAAAATGTTTATGAAATTATTGCCACTATGATGAACCATTTGTACGACATGGCCGATATTGCCACCTTCCATGGGACATGGGTCCCCATCATGTATGTCATCGCCCCCAGGGATACAATTTTAAACTAGGACAACATCTTAGGTTTTGCATTAAGGACAAATATAGTAGCATCCAAGTGGCTCGAGCAAGACCAACCATCTAAGTTTTATATGGCCTCATACCTCTTATATGTAGTTTTTGCAAGGTGTTGTTTTGACCACTAGAGTTACAATTGTACCACAACTGTAGCAGAATCGATATACCAAGATTACAAGGTTTTGTGGAACACCGACTATAAGGGTATGCTTGAAACAATCTTTGAATCATTTATCGCCCCCTTTTATCAGGTGATTTTCGGGGAAGATCCTCCTTGCATGTCAAAAAGAGCCATAAAGGCTATCACCAAGGTGGCACATTGGTTCCCAATCTAGGAGGTGACATTCATCAGAGTTTTTGGTTCTTATAAGACCCCTCACGCACTTCCTTTATTCGCCACAAATAGATTAATCATGCAAGAAGTATGCTATCAGATGACCCAAGGCTTTTCAATGAAACTAAGGAAAGGAAAGAAAAAACCTTGGCCTGCATTCCCTCTCATTATTGGGCTTAAACAATTGAAAACTTTAAGGAGGTGGAGGAAAAATCTGAAGAGGTAAGGGGTATAATTTTGTGACTCTGAACCACCACACCCATGACCCCGAAAGCGTAGTAGCAACTCACTACAAAAGGGCCAACTTCAATTGGTTGTATCCACATTCCAAGCATGACCATGAAGATAAGATCATGAATTGGTACAATACTATTAGGGAACTCAACCCTAGTGAGCAACAAGAAAGAGATGGCGAGCAACCTGAACATTCCTAGGAAAATGTGAGCCTTTGAGAGAGATAAACTTCTCCAAAGAGGAAGAAGGAGCAACAAAAGGTGACAGGGAAGCTCAAGAAACACAAGGATAAAGAGATAGAATATCCCCCAATCGACCAAGATGAAGGGGAAGATGATGAGACATTGGAACAAAGGAATGCAACCTTGGAAAGGAAGAAGCAAGAGATCAAAAAGAAGAGAGAAGAATAAAAATGGTCACAAGATTTAGGTGACCAATAACCCGAGGATAAACTCGAGAAAATGAAGTGGCTTGAGCAAGAAGAAAGGAAGAATCAACTAGAAGAGAAATGATTAAAAACTCAAGAAGAACATAAAGCCAATGAAGAGGAAGAAAGAAAGAGGCTGGAGAAAGAACAAAAGGAGCAAGAGGAGTTGCACAGGCAGGCCAAAGAGCTTAGGAAGAAGCAGGAACAAGAGGAACAAGAAAGGATGCAACTAGAAGAGGAATAAAGGAGGAGAGCAGAGGAAGAAAGAGTAGAGAAGAAGAAGATATATTCAAGAAGCAACAGGAAGAACATACAAGAAAGCTCAACTAGAATCTGAACAAAAACAACATTACAGTGAGAAAGTTGAGCTACCTCCAATAGATGTTCCCCCATCTACTCCCATCACCGAGGGACATCTTCCTCTCAAGGAACTAGGCATTCATGAGGAGGCTAAAACTGAAGTGTTGGACCTGACCAATCTCACTTTTGATTAGGTCAACTTCAAGATCATGTAGGAAATGAGAAAGTGTTACGCTAGGAACCCTATAGAGCCTTTATTTGTGACCATGGAAAAGAAATTGTCCTAGACACAACAATTAATCCTGAAGTGATCGCTTCCATCGGGGACTGCTTTTGTGACTGTGACTGAGCTGAATGTTGGCAAGATGAGCAAGAAACTCGCGTAACTCCAAAACAAGATGTATGCATCCAAGAGAAGGGCCAAAAAGGAGAATAAAGGATGAAAATGCAACACTCCATTTGATGCACTCCAGTACGAAGGAGTTATAGATTGCGATCAAAGATGAAGCTGAAACCCTTGGGGGAGCCATGGAAATGGTTTATGAGGAGATGTTAAAACTTCATCATATTGTGGCTCCCATTCTAGCCATACAAACCAACACAAAAGAAAGGTCTTCCATGTTAAAGGAGGCTGTCATAACTTTGGATAACATCCATGAGTGGACCACCAAGTATCCAGAGGCACTAGCAGTACACTTAAATAAATATTGGATCACCACAGAGAATGACAAAGTCCAGATCCACATCAAGATCCAATCACGGGACAAATTTGTTAGATATGTAGATAAAGTTTTGGCTTCCTACATGCATCTTTTGAGTGGTTTGGAGTCAGTGATTGAGAACCATGGGGTTCCTTCTATTTGGGCGGTTGGAAAAGTAAGAAAGCAAGAAGACATATCACAAGAGGTTCAAGCATTTGTTGATGCCTACAGGCAAGTTGTTGATTCAGATGACTTGCAGGTTACAAAGGAGAACAATGCAATATGTGGTAGAACCAGTGAGAATGTACACAAAGCTGATGACATTAGCCAATCAGGTTAATGGAAAAAGAAGCACTCTCATCCCAGACACCCTCAAATGTCTACACGGGTATGATGAGGAATAACCAAAGATAGCCCCCATAGCTACTGAATACAAGCTTTGACACACTTACCTCGTGGAGCAACTACATTTGGACATTCCATAATTTTCTTTTGTTAAGTTGGCAGGATAGGATTTGCCTATTTTGTTAAAATTAGCAAGATAGAATAGAATATGAAAATTAGGGACCTGAAGAGTCCTAAGGAAGTCTAAAAGTCATGAGGAGGGCCAAGGGTCATGTCATATTATAAGGGACTTTTAGCTTGGGACTTATTTTTGGTACATATTGTTTTGAGAACTTGTGGCTTCTAATAAATACAAGGAATAATATTGTTTTCCACTATTGGATTGGATGAATACTTTAAATTTTGATGCCATGGATATTATTAGCTTGATGAGTCGAAGGTTCGTATGATCTTTTGATGTGTAGTCTCCTCGTGTATCTTCTTATGCTATGAATCTTTTTTGCAACACATGAATAGTATATGATATGCTAATTCTATGCTTATGTTGAACTGTTTTATTGATATTGGCATAATTTTATTGTAGGTTGTGCACTCACTTGTGCTGGTTAATGCTTAGCCATTTTGAATTCGTTCATATTTTTTAAGTGTATTCTTTAGATACGTGTGATCTTATTTGAAGTTTTTCTAACAATGCTTTACTTAAGATTCATGTGGTGAAGATCTAATATTTCTATTTATTGTATTCGTGTTATGGAACATTCATCAGTTGTTCTCTTGTATTTGTTGAAGTTCATGTGTTGGTTTGATACACTTGAGTGGACCATATGTTGGTTGTAGACTCTGAGAGGTAAGTTTAACATTTAGGGGGAGTTCAGCAATAGGTTGAATGAACCATGTACACAAAGAAACATCCTAGTTAACTAATGGTTGCATCGGTTAGGTGCCCATGGATTTTGGTGGATGGGTGTTTCTTTATATGGACGTTAATAGTTTAGTGATATGTGCATGATCAAGGTACAAAGTGAAATTGTCAAGTTGGGCAAGAGATATAATTTGTTGTTCACGAGGTACTTCAGTTTGTAGTAGAGTGTGTGCTATAGAGAATATGTAGTTGAATACCTCAACAGATGAATATTAAGACAAATAGTCACTAAAATGGGAGTGATGCAGTATATATCTCCTACTTTTCTTATGTATGTGTATGATCATGCTTATTTGACTATTTAATTATTGTTCATAATTAGATAGAGTTATAGTCTTTAAGGGAAATAGTCTTTCCCAGTTTCTAGGAGGTTGTTGAGGCTTAGTTGGTTTGAGAGATTCTCTCTAATGAGTTATCTTCCTAGTTTGGTGTGAGGATGAGGTATTCCCTCAACCAAAACATTGAGTGTGAAGATACTTCTCCTATCTTGAGACAAAACTCAATGTATTTATATATGTATCATTATATCATTATTGTAGAGTTCTCAATAATTTTGTGTGTTAATAATATCTATTTTCCCATCTTAACATAAATCATTGTTGTCACAGTTTTTTACTATAATTAAAATTTTAGTATCTCAAAATTACAATTTTAACACACTTAAAACTAGATTTGAAATTTTTAAATTTATCCAAAATTAAAAAAACTATAATCCTTACAACTTGCAACTAATAAATAACGATTTCATTTTTTACACTGAAAAGCACTCTACAGACTTATAGGACGGAACGAAAGATGTAGTGCGGTAAATGGTTTAAAGATATTTACATGTCCCACTAAATTAAAAACTAATAAAAAGATAATATATATATATATATATAAAATATAACTTAAAAATTATTTGTAATTTTTATTAATAAAACAAAATACAATAAAATGAAAATTTATTAATAATAAAAGTATAAAAGTAATAAAATAGTAAAATTGAATAATTTATTAAATTGTAATTTTGTTCTTATTACATGCCATTTTTTTGATAAATAAAAAGGATTATAATAGAGAGAGATCCATTTTACCATATAAATTAAATAATAATTGAATTCTATAACCATGTTTAGATTTAAGTAATAAGGCCAATAAAAACTTAATACTTTAATTAGAAATTTTTTAACAATAGATATTCACTCACTTTACCATGAATATTAATTAACTTGAAATAGGCTGCTTTGCTTACAATAACATGAGCCAATATATGGCTAATTATCCCACATGTCCAAAATCATAACTCATTTTATGATAAAAAATTATTTTATTTTAATTTAATTTTATAACAATTTTTTAATTAAATCTAAAAGCAAAAGGGGTTATAGTTACTTTTGAGATATATCTAAACTCTCTATCCTCCTTACTACTAAAAATATTCCGTGAATATTCCATAGAACTTAAGTTTTGATAAAATAAAAATGAAAATACTTTTTTATATACAAAGATGTGAATATATATAATATAATAATATTATTAAGAACTAACGTAGATCCGTAGATCCATCTTAATTAAGGATCTACTAAGTGATGAGAGAAATCAAATCTCTAGAAGTGCAAATCTTTCTTCAAATTTTACACTCAAAAATAAATTTGCATCTTTTAAAATTTGATGCCTCTAAACTTTTGATAGATCCAGAATTAAGATAAATCTATGCTGATTTATTTATCAAATTTTAATTTTTTTTTTATTTGAATTCAAATTTCTATAATCCATAATAAATGAAGAAAAATCTTTTAATAAAAATCACATAACTTTATTTTATTTATTTTTTAAATCATATTCTTAATATCCAAACATAAATACATTTAAATTATTAAATAAAAACTTCATCTACTTTAATTTTATATTACTTTTCATAAAGATATTTCAAAAATAGATGACATACTTTTCTGATAATTATTAGCCTAACAACTTCTTGTGTCATGGCCTCCATCATGATTATCAAAAAGAATATGATATTCACACATTTGAGGAATATGGATAAAGTAAGCCCTCCACGTTATATTTTTGTATTGAGATTCTCTCATCATTAAGTTACTATTTACCTTTCCCCTTTTCTAGAATATTTACGGCCTGCAGTCATAGAGATTTGCGAACTTGTGTGTATATTTCATTTTTATAATAATAATTTACCCCATAACGT
>APFE030937663.1:0-11963 GCA_000404065.3 Pinus taeda
ATAATTAACTTAAAAATCAATGCGAAAATCACAAATTACAAATATTGAACACATAAAAACTTTAATTCATTGATTATTATTTTCATGAAATGTCAGAGTCAAAACATTGCAAAGCTTGATTTCCAGGTATAACTTAAATATAATCAACAATGTCACGTAATCCAAACTCTTCGTCCTCTAGAGTTTCATCATTGTCATATTCCACAATATTTTCTGCTTCCTTTTGCACAATTTCCTCTTTTAATGGGTCTTTGATGTCTTCAAATCTCCCAATATATGTCTTTCCAAACATTCCATGTAATGGTGGTTGGGGTGCCTTTGCCTTTTTTGCCACACGTGATTCATTAAAGTCCCCTTTCCTCAACCCAATTTCTTGCATTTCATGTGGAAGAAATTGAAGAGCATTAATTCTTTGCTGAATGAAATAGCATTGTAATGAATCTTTCTCAATTGCAATGCAATTTCTTCCTTTTTGAAGGTAGCATGCTATTGTTGTACCTAATTATCAAGCACAAAAAAATAAAGAAGTAAATTAGTACAATGACATATTAATTAAAAAAAATAACATATTGAAATTCAATTCCATGTGGCAAAACCTACCTGAGCCAGAAAATATATCCAGAACCCAATCTCCTTCATTTGAACATGTCTATAAGATAGTTAATCAATAATTGTGGTTTCTGATAAATGTTAACTATCTCTCCTTTCGTTTCATTTGAACATTTCATTTTTTATTATGAAATCTATTGTGACAAATTATCATTGAAATATCCACGACATTTTACATATCCATGATAATAATATTGATGGTGTCCAAGAAACTAGTCTAATCAATAAAATAGATGATTTAGGTACGTGCCTACATCCTAGAAATCTAGTCAGAGCTATTAAAACATTGTCTCGGAACTTGAGAAAAGATGAAGGCTCCAAAAGTGGAAATGGGTCCATGTTGACTCTCCAACAACTCCCCTTTATTTTTTAATAAAATGAAGGGCCCCCTTTTAAACTTTTGAAAAAGTTCCCTTCTTGCACTTGATTAGTCAGTGATTCCTTCTCTTATCCTTGTTATCTCGCTTTCTATCCTCTTCATCTTCGAGGACTTGATCATATCTCTTATTTCGATCCTTGGTCTTACTGCTTTCATCATTTTGGAACTTTACTTTCTTCCTTTAAGATTGTTTAATAACACTAAATATACGCACATATAAAATATAAAACATTATTTTAAAACTATTATGTTATACACTTTATATAGGTTTATATTATATATAATGTAATATATCCATATTGTTATAATTATGGCTTGTTTAAACATATTTCATATTGCATATAACTTTTCTTGTAAAACCCATTATATCGAGACTACCTTATCAGCTTTATGGTTAATACATAATATGTGAAACACATATTAGGTATATAATACAGCAAGTGAAATGTAATAAAAGAAAATAAAGGGTGATATGGTATATAACAAGGCTACATAGCTAACATTTCGTGCCGCTTAGTTTAATTCTTGAACTTTGAAATGTCTGAACCAACTGCAACATTTGAACAAGGGCTACATTGCTCGTAATAATTGAAAAGACTTATTATATATGTCTAGCATTCATTTTTTTTTAATTGACTATCAACTGTGTTCCACCAAAAAAATCTGATGTTGTTCTTTTATAGTTTAACATTAGTAATTAAATTTTATTATTTTTTATTATATATAAATTTATTTATTTAAAATCTAATTGGTTCAACTCAACCAACTATATTAGTGAGTATAACAATTGCCTTTTATTGGACTTGAATTTGAGAAAAAAAAATACAAAAATTCACCCTATCCCAAACGAAACCACTGAAAACGCATTGTGTATTGTGGTTACTTAGTCAAAAATGCATTAGACATTGGACAAGTCCCATGAAGATATGAAGGGATATCAAAAACCAATTTGTTGGGAAAAGAAAAACTATTAAACATGAGCATTTATTGTATGATTTGATGAGACAAAATCTAATCTAATCTCTCGTCAATTATATAGAAACAAATGACAACAATTCCTGATAAAAGTTTTTGGATATGCACTACTCATCGACCTTGCCATTAATGGAAATAAAAGACGTGGGTGTCACACCTCAATAAATTCCTATAACACCACTTATTATTACTTAATTTGGTGAAATGAGAATTTAATCATTCATTTGTATTACCGAGGCTTTATTTTTTTATCGCATGATGTGATTTCAGTTTATTCGCTAGAAGGGGTCACATCAAGACATAAATTAGACATAGATTACACAAGGGTAACATCTTATCACATAAATACAAAATAACCATGACAAAGTGAAGCGGATAACATAAATCACACAATAAAATTTAAAGGAGGTCGATAACCTCAACAATTGTTCCATTTGTTTTTAAGGATATGGCATAATAGTAAATGGGTGCATGCGCCTTTGGTACCGGGATAAAAATAACAAAAGAAAGGAACAAGGTAAGTCCTGGACAATCGAAACTAACATGGACAAGTCTGATTAGCTGGAGTAGTGACTAACTGTAAGCCCCGACACTTCCTAGAGCATGACACCAATCATTTTACAGGAGCAATTCCATAAGAGAATTGGGGACACCTGGATATAGACTTGGAAGTTGGGGCATTAGAACCTTCATCGCACTGCTTACAGGAGGCGGCAAAGGACCCAAACACTTGTACATAAAAAAAGGAAACGTCGTGAGAATAAATACTTGTTATCTTGATCAACTTACTAGATTGACTTGTTACCTTTCAATTTAGTACCCTATTCCAATAAATACTTGTTATCTTGATCACATCGCAAAAGGTGATAATATATTCTATTGTGATTAATCACATAACCTGTCCATACTTCCAGCAGAGGATAGAACTATTTAAGCTATACACGTAACCTGCATTGAAGAATAAGTTATATAACCACCACATTAAACCATGACACAGGTAAGAAATCCTTAAATGATAAAAGATGGTTACCAACAATTCAACGTAAATAACATTACCTAAGCCATCTTTTTAACTTCTACATAATCTATAAAGATAGTGCATGCTTCTGCAGAGTGATGTAGCTTACCCTGTTCCCTAAATTTGAAGCCATTTTGTCACCCATCCAACAAAAGAAAAGTTGCCCGGCAAGTGTTTCGCATAAGGCCAAAAGAAATCATCCATGTGTGTCCCACATGCTTGTTCTAAATCTAATTTTTTAAAAGTGTTATCAAATTAAAAAATTATCGCATCTAGTTATATGGCGTTCAGTCAGTATACCTACACATGGGAGAAAATGGTCAGTTCAATGTAAAATCCTTGCTCACCCACACAATTACCGCCTGTTAATAGTTTTGCTCCCTCTCGCTTCCCATGCTCTATGTATTCCAGTATTTTCTCGAATTGTGTCTTGTCAATCTGCTCATGAAAAAGGGAAGAGTATTTACATGAATATTGGGGAGTTTTTTTTCTTTTTAATTATATTGCTCCTTTTCAATCCACGTAACCAAAATAAGAGAGACTTACACAGGCGATTATTGCCAGAAATCATTGTTCTTTGAATTGTCAGATTCACATATTGCATAACTAGAGTACATTAGGGTTTTAGAGACTATGGAAATCATATGTAGAATGGGAATAGGAATTGCAATTTCAGATTTCAGAGGAATTGATGACGAATTTCAACAAATATTGGTAACCCAGACTCTGATGAATACCGCTCTAAAAATGGCAATTCATTAAGCTCTTACCCTATTTCTGATAAACACATTCAACACACAGTGAAAACAATACCACACACAAAATTGTGGACATAATTGCACAGATAAACTTAGAATTACCTGAGGACCATGGTCAACTTCTAGGTTGAAAGGATCGCCTACCACATATTTCATAACCCCTGAATGGCAGATTGGAGGCGGCGGGTTGATTCCCGGAATCGACCCGCGGCTCTCAATCTGCCAGTAAATGACTAAGTCTTTTTTGTCTTTTCAACTCAATGACTTGTGTAACCTAATTATAATACAAAGCTAACATGCCTAATAAATTTGAGAAAACCTTGAATAATGATTAGAGTTATAGCTATCTTAACCAAACTTTAACTAGTCATCCTTGACAATGAAACAATTTGATTCCTAAAGGGATTCAATTTCCTAACACAGCTTCTTGTGCTATAATGTTGTAGGTAATTGTAGGATAATCAAAACAAAACAAATGTACCTTTATCCCGTTGAAGTAATCGATATGAGGTGTCAACCTCGGTTACATAATTATGCTCTTGAATTTGGTCAATCAAGTTTGAGTCCCTTAAAACAATAAAGCTTGCTTCGTCATCAAACAACAGTTTCAAGATCTTTCAATTATGAAAGGTAGTGAGAATGAGGACTTTTATTTTTTTGTAATAATTTCTGCAAAAATCCCACACCAAAATTACAACCAATGTATGCACTCGATCCACTATAATATAACAACGAACCCAAAAAAATAAATCGTAACAAATCCCTGTAATAATTACCCTTCACACCCCTTGAAGGATAGTGGTCTTTCACAAAACTTACTTGAAAATGAATCATACCTAAATTTGTTTCTTCCTTTGGTATGAATCCAATGACCTGCAATAAGACTAATTTTCATAAAACAAACCATATCCCACAGAAGTACTATGTTAATAGCCCAAGTGTAGCGAAAATTTGAGAGCTAGCCTCAAAAGAAATACATCCAAATGTATTTCATGACAGGCGGCATAGACTTCCTTTTAATAAACACTAAGGTGAATGCTAATGGGCTTATGAGGTAGATGTCGAAATTCAAATATTATTTACTTAAAATAAATAATATATTATGAAGAGGTTAGAAAGCGAGATAACGAGGATAAGAGAAGGAATCACTGACTAATCAAGTGCAAGAAGGGATATGTGCTAAGATGTTAGCCTTATGTAATTTATGTCTTAATGTGACTTCTTAGTCATTCCATCTTTATTGATCTTGATAAGTGACTATCTAGACATCTTTATCTTCACTTTGTCATGGTTATTTTGTATTTATGTGATAAGATGTTACCCTTGTGTAATCTATGTCTAATTTATGTCTTAATGTGACCCCTCCTAGCGAATAAACTGAAACCACATCATGCAATAAAAAAATAAAGCCTCGGTAATACAAATGAATGATTAAATTCTCATTTCACCAAATTAAGTAATAATAAGTGGTGTTATAGGAATTTATTGAGGTGTGACACCCGCGTCTTTTATTTCCATTAATGGCAAGGTCGATGAGTAGTGCATATCCAAAAACTTTTATCAGGAATTGTTGTCATTTGTTTCTATATAATTGACGAGAGATTAGATTAGATTTTGTCTCATCAAATCATACAATAAATGCTCATGTTTAATAGTTTATCTTTTCCCAACAAATTGGTTTTTGATATCCCTTCATATCTTCATGGGACTTGTCCAATGTCTAATGCATTTGTGCATCTGTTCCATAAGATTGTTGTTACTACTTTTTAAGGTGTGTAGTGGCCGACTGGCTCCAAATTAAAAATTATTTGTGATGAACAATAAGCCTGTGATTATTCATAGTTAATTTGTTGATCTCACATCATCAATCATTAAGGTTTTCAGTCTTTTCGGATGGCTTCCAGATGTCGTATCACTTATGTAACTTAACATGAACCAAGGATTTGTCCAATTCTATTGGTTGTCTTTGGGCACTGGAGTGAAAATATTTATATTGTGAAAAATTGATCAAATGTAGTGTTATAGTTGGGTTGAGTTTCTGAAAAAATTCAACTAAATGGGTAGAGGATTAAGTTCATCCAACATAACTGGAAAGCTTAGCTAAAATAGTCTCATTTTTTTTTTAATAAATTAATTTGGTCACTTTACATTGTGTCTATGCTTATGCTGGATAAGAATCTTAATCATCCGACATAATTAGAAAGCTTAGATAAAATGGTTTAAAAATATTTTGTTTAAATAAATTAATTTGGTCACTTTACATTGTGTCTATGCTTTTCATTGTGTCTATCATTGATAACAATAGGAAAATTATTAATGATGGTTAATATATGTAGTTTATTTTTTATTTTTATTTTTATTTTTATGTGCTAAGATGTTAGCCTTATGTAATTTATGTCTTCATGTGACTTCTTAGTCATTCCATCTTTATTGATCTTGATAAGTGACTATCTAGACATCTTTATCTTCACTTTATCATGGTTATTTTGTATTTATGTGATAAGATGTTACCCTTGTGTAATCTATGTCTAATTTATGTCTTAATGTGACCCCTCCTAGCGAATAAACTGAAACCACATCATGCAATAAAAAAATAAAGCCTCGATAATACAAATGAATGATTAAATTCTCATTTCACCAAATTAAGTAATAATAAGTGGTGTTATAGGAATTTATTGAGGTGTGACACCCACGTCTTTTATTTCCATTAATGGCAAGGTCGATGAGTAGTGCATATCCAAAAAAATTTGATTTCATTGAGTGATATACTTTGTTCATAATGTCATGGTTTTTTAATTTTATAGTTGAAAAAATTTCAATTTCTTTTGTATCTAGCATGGTGTGGTTGAAAACATGTTAGATTTATACTTAGGAAAGAAAAATGATATTCTAGCAGAAACATTAATGTGTTTTTCCTTAAAAATTAACTTTGTTTGAGACATAAAAAATTGGTTTTATTAGCATTTTTTAAAAAGTTTGAAAATTGACCCTAGAAAAAAAAACGTTATTCCAGTACCATCACTTTCATTTTGAAGCTATATTTTGCACCAAAATTTCGTAGTAAATTTCGTAGTCACCGCCATTTTTGAAACACGTTCAAAATTGGCACCTAAAAAAAAACATCGTTCCAGTATACACACTTTTCGTTTTTAGCACTGTTTTTGATGTTTTTTTGGGGTTTTTGGGCTAGAGTTCCCGTTTTGAGTTTATAGTTCTCGTTTCAAAGTTTACATTGTTTCTAGTTTTATTTAGTTTCTCATTGGCTTTTAATTCATTTGACAATTTGAACCTTTGCTGGGTCTTATTAGCATTTTGGTTCTATGGATTTTTGTAAGATCCTTTAGCATTTGTGGACTTATTTCATTTAACACCTTGTGAAAACTTATATCCCTTCTTCTCAATCCACCTTTTTCCTCCATCTCCCTTTTGCTTGATTTGTTGATAACATATACACACCTTCCTTATAGCTTTGTTCATAGTTTTCAGATTACCAAACTCTAAAGCCTCTTTCATGAATGCAAGAAGACTGTGAATAAATCACTAAACCTTTTCCTTTTCCACACGTATATAAGGAAAATATCGTAGCAAAGATGTAAACTTTTTTATGAATTATTCCATGGTCAGTTTTCCTAGCTGAAGGTCATGAAATTCCTTCATTTTTTCATCATAAAATATTTCAGTTAGGTAATTGTCCTTAAAATGTTTTTGAAATTTTTCCCAACTCACATTCTACTCATTAATTCCACGTATTGTTTTCACTTCCTCCCACCATAAGGTGGCTTTTCCTTGGAGTTGATAGATTGCTAACTGAGCCTTAGATTATGATCATATTCATACAATTGGAAGTATTTGTTCATATTAATAAGCCAGGCTTCAGTAGCCTCCTCCTGTTCACCATCAAATGTTGGAGGCTTTGTTTTTTTAAATTCTCCCTGCAAAGCAACCATTTATCTTTTGTGCTTTTATGATCTGAAACATTGTCTAATTCTTCTTCCTGGTTTTCTTGGTCACCTTTTGATTCCGGATTTTTTTCCCTTAGCTCTTGATTTCCCATCATATTCTCTTGCTCCAGACTCAGAATGGGTTGTCGTTGGTTTTATCTATCAAACAAACATTTCATAATATTTTCCCGCTCCTACATCAAACTTTCGTTGTCTTTCCACAACCTTCCCATTTCGTTCTTTAATCCTTGTACTATTTTAAGGATGAAGACATTAGTAGTGCTTGATTCCTCTCCCAATTGCACCCAAATTTCTAGGTTAGTGTCTAGAAAAGGTGTTGTAACCAGCCCCACCAATAATAAGGGAAAAGCATGGAGTTTAATGAATTCATTCATGGCCCTCATATATGAATTGGGGATGTGCACTTGAATGATGATCGAATTAGAACATTGAACCAGTATACTAGTGGGAATCAATTCCTCTCCTTCTTCTTGTTCCAACCAGTTTGAGAGTCCTCACAGTGGGTGGAGTATTAATTAATAAAATGCACGATTATGAAATAGTACGTCTTAGACTTGGTTCCACCAATTGGCTGGGGTGCAGCTGTAGTTTGTTGGCTCCCATTGATGGTCGTACCGGTGTAAGTCCAATCCTACTCATTGTGCCTCTTTCCCTCTGTGAACCACAACAAATGTTGTTACTCCCTTGTCATCCCAAGTAGGCCACAAAGTTGAACCATGGCTTTGATACCACTTTTCACATCTCTCCTAGTAAAACTTATATTTAACCAAACATAAGGTCTAAGAATAAATATGGAATCCCTTCGGGAGAAGATCAAGAATTGGATGAATATGGAATCCCTTTGGGAGAAGTGGAAGTGTATTTGTTGACAACAACTTTATCTTTAGCACTGGAAGTTGAAGGCTTTTGTTTTTAAATTTATTTTTTAGGATCAACTGAACCTTTACTTCTTGTGCTGACATGTAATGCTTCATATTCATTTTCACTATAAAAAATAGGAAGCATAAAAGCTCAAATTCCATTTAACTCAACTATTTGTTCATCTTGGGATTCATCGGCAGAAAATGTTGCTTCTTTGTCATCTTCATCATCAGTTTTTGCATTAGAGATTGTGTTCAGAGGTTGTGAATTAGATGGCTGATTTCTTCTGAATGGTCTAAAAGCTTTTTTGGAAAATAATTCAACTACTTGTTTTTTTATCTCTACCATCTCGTTAGACAAATTTTTAAGAACTTGTTGGAAGCCTACAATATCGAAGGGATCTTTAGGTGTTTTCTTTTTAGTTTCATCCTTAAATGTAACTCTTTTTAATTTTTTCTCCTCCAAATCTTTTTTATTTTCTAGTGCATTTATCCCCTTCTCTATAGACACAACTTCTTTCATTTTATCTACCAAGCTATTTTTATTAGCTCTATCTACAAAAAATCTTATGTTAGAAGGAAGAGATGAAATTTACCATTCAATTTGTACATCGACACCAGGTCTAAAAGTAGTTGGGATTTTATTTAACAATTTGTTAAAACTGGAATTGAAATATTTTATCTTTTCCTCTGAATACATCTTTAAATTGGAAAGCTCATTGATTAGAGATGAAGTTGATGGACCATCACCAAATTTAATAAAAAATAGTTCGTCAAAAATATCCCAACTAGTAATAGAATTGGCTGGTAATGAAAAGTACGAAGACCCTGCTGATCCTGTAAGAGTATATGGGAATAATCTAACAACAACATCTTCTTCATCTACCCCATTAAGATTGATGACTAACATATAGTTGTGAAGGTGTTCTTCAGCAAAAAACCCATCATTAGGATTGAATTTGGGAAGCCATTATTCAAGATGTTTTGGTAGACGATGAAGTGGTGTTGGCATTTGAACAGCTCCCGAATTGGACCATGGTATGGCTTCCATTGTAACAATTGGAGAGGTGGATGTGATAAAAGAAGAACTGATAGTTGTGATTGTATTACTTGAGGTAGCACTAGTTGTTTGTGTAGAGGAAATGGAAATAGATGAAGTGAACTATAGAGAGAAAGGAAATGAAAAAGGAAGAAATGAAGATGTTGGTGAATGAGAGAATGTGGTAATCTCATTAGTAGATGCTTGGGGATCTAATGGAGCAGTTTTCGTTCGACGAGATTGAAGTGGATATTAAAATGGTGAGATAACAAGTTTTTCACTTTGGGACCGAGTTAAAACACCACTTACTTGAAAAATAGAAGTTATTCTTCCTTCAGAATCTTCAGATGATTGAGGATTTTCTATTAAAATGGAGATGCCTTTCAATTTATTTATCAAATTTGTAATATCTGGTGATTCTAGAGTATAATCCATGGGGATTACCTTAGGAAATATTCTAGGGGACTTGGGAGGTGATTGTACAAATTCTGATCTAAAAGTAGGAGATTCTAGAGGGGATCTGGAAGTTGTAGGAGATTTGGAGGGAGAATGACTCTTAGAATGGCCTTTTGCTTTTGGATTGGACTTACTTTCCATTCATAGTCTGCAGGCCCTCCTCCTAGTGCCAAAACATGTTGAGGCCTTAAAAATTGTTGCTTCAACACAGGGGGAAAACCACCTGATCCGAACCTTAAGACAAGTCTTTTTCCATTTAAGTAGTGTCTCTAACAAGGGATAATGGGACCAATTTCCTAATGAAAGATCATTGAATAAATATGTAATGCTTATAGTGGAGTGAAATAGATGGATTTGCAGTAATGAATCAAATGGGAAAATAAATGTATCGATCTATTCTATAACTTGGGATTGTTTAACTTTTATCTAGATGCGATCTATAATGATTTTCCTTAGTAAATGATAATATAGATTGCTCAAACACTAATGGAAATTAAACTTATTTCAAGATGATTAGTTTGATTAAGTAGTTAATCAAAATAATGTATAAACTCATATCGCATTTAGAATATCACAACAAATTGCCTAACATGTATAAAAATATCAATGGCAGCATGATGAGTAGTGAATACATGTAACATTGTTCTTTAAATATCAAGTAATGAGAAATATGAAAAGATAAATTTACTATTTACTTATGAGCAAAACAAAGGTAAAATGATAGAAATACTAGATACACTTCACTCAGGTCATAAAATAAATAGCAACAGTTTAGTCCTTCGCACAAACATGATTCCAAGAGTACAATAGTGCAACTTCTCAAAATTCTTTACGAAAATTCAAAAAATAGTTTTCTATTCATTCTATTGAGAAAAGTATGAAAGTAAAATAGTACGAGCTTTCGTAAGCCTTTCTTCATAAAATTCAAGACCTTTATTTCCTACAGCAGCTAAGCTTAAATAACAGAAAACAACTCTAATCTATTGTGCAGAGCGTTCAGGGAATTAAACCAAACCCTTCAACAATTCTTAAAGGAAAATAATATTTTGGTAGAAGTTTCTAAAAATGGTTTGTTTTCATCATTAGCTTCATTTGTTCCACCGAATTATTTGGATGTTTGCTTGTCTGTTTGAACTAATCTGCCACTGATCAACATAGTTGTATTTCTCTATCATGAACCTGAACGTGACAAACCAGAATCGAAAAGATGGAAATAAATGAGACTAATAAGTGAGTTTTATTTAAAACAAATCACTTTTACAGGAAATCAGGAAAACGTAGAGCACAATAAATCCGACAAAGACATCATGGAGAGGAATGGTGAGTGAGAAGGTGGAGATTTATAGCTTATCAGAAATTATATTTTTGGCACAGGACTTCAGAAAAATCACAACCGGTATAGAATCAAGGACAAAACTTTTAGAACAATCAAAATTGGTTTAGACCGAGAGTATGTCATATAAAATAAAAAAGGGGGCCTTCTCAAATAAAATCGCAATTGGCAGTGTTTAGCAAGCAGAATCTTTAGACTCGTGGATACTTCGATAGCTCTGGGCATGGGATTTTAATGACATGGATTTTATAATCCCGTTGGGTTTGGTTATATCAGATTTCGCAAATCGGCAGGGGTGAAGAATTTATTATAAGTTGTGTCCCTATGAAACTTGTGATTCCGGGGTCTTGGGGTGACGTCAAGTATGTCACCATAGTGACGTCACTAGGACGTGGCAGATGATGTGGAATGGTGATGTGGCAATTGATGTGGTGATTGATAAGTGACATGGAGGTGACGTGGCAGATGACGTGGATCTGACGTCACTGCAGACATCATATTGCAATCGACGCTAGGATGAGGCATCACTTTTTAGAACTTTGCGATTAAGATATGGGTCACATAAGCGATAATA
>APFE030937667.1:2443-68234 GCA_000404065.3 Pinus taeda
TGCTCAGTACTTCACCTGCAATAAAGGAAATCCCATAGCAAGTAAGGCTAAATAATAAATTTGATAGATTGCCTTTTGAAGTTTACTTTAAAAGGATGGTGTCTATGTTTTCAGTTTTGAACAACCTCATGGTATATGGGAAATTCATTTCAAAACAAAGGAAAGATCAATGAAGTCAAAGTTTTGGCCTTAAACTGTGGTTTTTGTAATTTACTTGTCAAGAGTTAGCCCTCTTATTAACAAACAAAATCAATAGTTTTTAGAGAGAGCCCTCTCGGGCTAGGGAGGCTAATCCTTAGTCCAAAGACTGGTTTGAAACAGTTACACAGAGTCTATCTGATTAGCAGCCCCTTCAGAGACTGATTTTGTGATAATACATTCCAAAATTATCTTCACATTCCCTTTTATCGTTGGGATCATAATTATCATAAATGGGAGGGCCTCGAAATAAAACATATATGATTTGGGATCATTATGTGCCAAAATTATTGTCCTTAATTCAAGATGTCCCTCAAAATGATCACTGGTAGAAAAAGGAAAGAAGGCCACTACCCATATTTCATCACATGAATAGTTGTCTTCATTTATGTCACATAAGACTGTAAAATTTCAATCCAAAACGTTTTTATTACTGTAGACATGTGTGTTGGTGTTTCCTCACCAGAAGGACTATAAGAACTAGTGTTCACTTTACCAACTCGTGAAAAATATGTGAAACTCCTTCACTTTTAAGGAAGTTAAGGGAACCTTGAAAAATTGACTATAATCCTCCTAGTTTTTCTAGCACAGGCTCCTCATAAAACATTATATCTATGCCCATGCTATGATTTGAAGCTACTGACTTTTCCATCTCAATTATTGCAATATCTTCTTGAATAATATCTTCTTAAAATGATTTCAATAATATAAATATCATTAAAATAGTAGTTTTCCCTCTTTGGATCCTTTAAAAAGATTTAAAAATATAGAGTACCACGTTGAACATGGAATCCAATAATTCCCTCATAAAAATCATATGCAACAGTCCCTAAAGCAATTCTGCTCTCATCATTATGAAGATATTGCATAAAATTTTCATCATAATCTTCATGGTGGCCTCCATTTGTGCGGTTAATAGGGCTATATTTTCCAAATGTTGAAAATAACATCAAACCATATCTCATCAATATTGTCAAATGCTAGGAACAAACATTTTCTAAATGAATATGGCAAACAATATACCAAGCCATACTTCTCCCATGAGATCAAACACTAACGTCATCAAATTCATACTCAATAACTCAAACTTACTGTACATGAGCCCATCGACAATAGAAAACCAAAAAAATATCTCTCATTGAGTTAGGACATCATTGCCAACACTAACAATACATCTCCAAAATTTTGACAATCAACAACATGACTCATCTCATTAATACTTCTATCATTCTAGCCAATACTCAAACTCAACCATTACATAATCTCATCATACTTCAATATTATAAGCACTCCCACAAGTTGGAAAATCATAGCATCAATGCATCATAGATAGCATCATTATAGGACTCAAATTCTAGACAAATATATCAATCAATAATCTAACTTCAATACCTCTTCCTCACAAGTATTACCATGATCCTCTCTGCAATATTTAACCAAAATTGTGCTCTCAATACAAAAATAAATGAAAATAACCATTGATCCCTACAATCAAATAGTTAGGAAATAACCAATAATCTACCATACTATTCATTCATTGAAGCTCTACCTTGATTTGAAGCACACATTAAACTCTATCATATAAAGCATTAATCCTCTTCCCATACTCTAGCAAGCCAAAAACCCTCTTTAACAATATTGCATTAAAAACTGAATACAATCTATACTCTGTAATAAATATAAGACTCTTTCGAAGGCTCTCAAGCCTGAAGGATTGTCTTCAACATAAAAATACAAGTATCCATATATGGCATCATAAATGAATCATGCGCACACCGAGATACACTCCTAGTGACTCAATATACAAAAACTATGAAGTTAGATATTTAGAAATAATTTCTCCAACAAATTATCCCTGCATCCATAACATTTTTAGTGCAACATAGATTTAGTGCTTTGTTTTATTAAATCGACACACAAGAGTAAAACATATTCAACTTGCATCACACCACTAGTTACGTTGAATATATCTAGAGAGGATTCGTTGCACAACAAAAAGTATAACAACTATGTTGTGTGCATTGTATCTTTGTTTAAATTATTATTGGGTATATTAGACTTTCAACACAAACACACTTACCCATATACTCTTAGCTTATTACACCATCCACACCAAGCACATAACACTGCAAACATACAAATCCTAGATCTATAAAAAATAATTAATAACAATTGTTGTTCATCATTTCAAAATAATTATTTAATGACTAGATCAGCTTCTTCATTGCATACTCAAACGCTTGGTGACTGAATTAAACCCATCATATATCTATCACATTAATTCAATTATCACCTCATTCTCGCAACAATTCCTGTGCTAGAAAAAAAATAGAACACTAGTACTAGTATAGACAGAACCATCGATCTCAGAAAATGCACACACGATACTTTCAAACTTGCTTAGGATTGAAAATATAGTGCCAAAAATAATCCAATACAATAACTACAAATGAAAAATCTAATGTAATTTGATCAACCAAAACAAATAACCCAAATCAATTCTTTTCATAGTGCATTGTTTCTTATAGACTCTATTAACATTCAATAATCCATACACACTTCATCTCCAACCTTCACGAGCACAAAAACTCAACCATACCCTGATCTATGCCAAAACAAAAGGAGCCATACAAAATATTGATCACATCCTTATCAAAACTCAGATCGATCACCCTCAAGAGAACCTTTAACCTGTGCCGGAACAATGCAAACAATAAATAATGATCGTTGTTGTCACACAACCTCCTTAGATCACACATCCATGAGAGATCTCCATCCAAGATCCATGTATCAAATGTGCTCTTCCTGAGATATTTATAGTGTTTGAGATGATATTTACCATGGGCCATTACTATGGTTAATTTGATGGTATTTTAATGAATAAGTCAACCATACCTTCAACTATTAATTTATTTTCTCTTGGAAAACCAAATCAAGTGATCTAGACATTACCATGATAAATTATAATGGTTAAAGCTCAAGGTATTTGGCATTTGTACCTGCAAGAATTGTCACACCCTTTATTCTTAGGACCATGCTATAATGCACCTCTCATACTCTACAACTCATGTTATAACATGCTACTTTTACTTGTGCAGTCATGTTACCTCATGTAGGCCTTGTTTAAGGCTATGTGCTATAGACACTAATGATGTATGTTAGCTTTCTGAGGCTTCATTTAGACTACAAGAAACATCCTAATCTTAGTACTGGATGGTCGTGATGCTGTACATGCCAAGTTTACATCAATGTCAACTAATCATTAGCCATAATTCCAACAAAATGGTCCCATGAACTATTGCGAATTCTATCATGCTTCAAATCTGTTAAAGGATTAACATATAAGGATTTATACAATGACAGAGTAAATTTATTGTCAACTTCTTCAATCTCGACATCGTAGATCACTACAAACTCTATTGAAAATTTTAAAATTTTAAAATTAATGTTGTCATCCCCTACTTCACTATAATTTTAATAAAATATAATGGAACTCTTTAGAACAATGGAAAATCCTACCAAATAAAGTCATTTTTTATTGGGACCTTCATTGACATCATAACACTTGTATCATAGAAGCTGTGAGGTGGGTAAGGGCAGGGTAATCCTTGGTGGTATTGGAAAAAAATAGGGGGGAAATATACCTCAGAAGTTGCCATGTCGTAAAGTGGTTTCTTTCTTTCCAATAAGAGCCCCCTTGTTAAACACTGAGCATGTGAAGGGGGGAAGGGGGGGTGAAATGAATAATAATTGTTGATGTTTCCAGCGAATCTATTTGCACTATTATCTATTTCTATTATCACCTTGTCAAAGAACCTCAATCCTTCTTTGTGAAATATCTTTCAAATCCTCTCATTGCAATATTTTTACTAGCTAGATCATAAAGGTACCTAGGAGCATTTGATGGGAGTTTCAACCTCCATTTAAAAATTGCTACCACAAATGTTGAGAAGTGTAGCAAGAAAGTCTCAATTTGATTTTTCCTTAGTTAAATTGAGAAAATTTGAATTTCCACATTAGCAAACAACTTGGAGGCATTTAACTTGTGTTACATGTCTCTTGTCACTCATTTAACTGAGTAAATTTGAGTTAGAGGGCTTGGAGTTAAATTAAACATGTGCAATTACTAATTTATAGAAATCAAGGTTAGTTATTTCTAGTTGTTTTCAGTAAAATTAGTTCCAACAATTGATGGAACTAGTGGAAGGTCAATTATCCATTGGGACATTAGTCTAGCTTAGTGATCATCCAATTAACTGATCAATCAACCCAAAATAGCTAGTGCATGCAAATAATTAGAGTTCCCCAATTATGGTGGAGATTTGAAGGCAATGTAACATCAGTTGTAGAGTAGTTTTGAGTGTACAAGTGTTACATGTAGTGATATGATTAACCTTGGGAATTGTGCAATCATTTGGAGGAAAATTCCTAAATACTAGGGGCCTAATTCCTTAGAATTTTCACAATTAAATAGGGGCTCAAGCAAAGGAAGAAATTGACTAAGTTTATGTTCAAGCTTCTCACTGAGTAGAGACATAGGTTATTCACTTGTAGGTTGAGGCTAGAGCAAGTTAGAAATTGTAATGCATTCTCTATTCATCCGATTAATGCAACAAGGCTTGAGAGTTTTTTAGCAGCACATTTTCCTTAGAATTTTTTTTTGCATGTGTGTTATTTCTTATTGCAGGTCTAAGATTGTTGTTCTAAATTGTGAATTAATTTCCATAGAGAAATAGATTAGAATTATCTCTTGATTTAGATTACAATTTCTTGAGGAGTTACAATTTTATCACCTAATTTATACATGGTGACATAGCAGGATCCACATTAGAATAGGAATTTCGAAGTTGTTCCTCAGGAGGTTCGAAATTGCAACTTCAGTGTAGCAGGATCTTTTCTGAGTTTGGAAGATGACCTTCAACAATATGAGATTAGAGTATGTCTTGGAAGGAAACTCAAAATTCATTGCATGGAAGGATCACATGGAGGTAGTCCTTGATGAAAATGGATTGTTGGAATATGTCAAGGAAAACATGCGAAACCAGGATCAGTTGATGCACGTAACCTAGCTTATTGGAAGAAAGATATAGCCTAGGTGAGAATAATAATCTTGGAGGTAGTGCGAGATGAAATTGTCACAAATCTCCATGGGAAAGAAACTCCTTTCGCAATGTGGAAGTCACTAACAAAGCTATTTGAGAATCTTAGTGACCATAGGAAACTGGCCCTTAAAGACAAACCCTGAAATATCAAGATGCAAAAGAATGGCACTATTCTGTAGTATATTAGCAATTTATACAAGTTCAAGATGAGCTTACAGGGGTTGGTGTGAATTTTGTAGAAGATGAATTAGTGATCCTAGCTCTTCTAGTCCTTCCCAAAATTTGGCATAGCTATCAAGATTCGGTGAATGGGAGGGAGAAATTACTGAATTGAGAATGCATATGGTCCGATTTGGTACAAAAAGAGATCAGGCAGAATACTAGATATGGAATTTCATCTAAGGGAGAGGATGAAGAAAAAATTTCATTATTCTGAAAGGGAAAGAAGGGAAAAGGGAACAAATGTCAAACTAAACCGGAATCCAGTGAAGGGGGAAAGAAGAAAGGATTGTCCAAAATAAGATACTTCAACTTTCATAATCCGGGCCCTATGCTACGAAGTGTCCACACAAAAAGTCTAGCAAGAAAAAATTAGGAAGAGCAACAAGTGAAGCTTTGGCTTTATAGTTCGAGATTGACTTCACCCTTATCACATGCATGGCTAGCATATTGATGGGGAGTGTGTGGTATTTGGACTCTGGTTCCTCGTTCCACATGACAGGGTGTAGAGATATTTTTAGTGACTTGGAGGAGAAAGATATCTAGATGCATATTGAGCTTGGGGATGACAGAAGGTACAATGATACCGAGATTAGTATAATAACCTTTAAGAGGGAGTCTAGATCCCCTCTTTTTGTCAAATATGTCTTGTTTATTCCAAGCCTAAAGAAGAATCTCATCTCTATAGTAGTTTTAAAAGATCAAGGTTATGATGTGAACTTCATCAAAGGGAAAGCATTCATGAGACACATAGCCACTGGATAGGTGAGGCAGACTGGGTTTCATGTAAAGAACTTATATAAACTTGATGTGGAATATTGTGTTGCATTAAGCAGTAGGGAAGAGAAAGTGCAGATTCGTGATGTTAGTGAACTTTGGCATAGGATATTGGGCCATTTTCATCATGGCGCCTTAAATATATGCAACAAATAACCACTAACCTCCCTAAAGGAGAACTTGAACAACATGATTTTTGCAAAGGTTGTACATTAGGGAAGTATGTAAAATACACATTTCATGATTGAGACAACAAAGAAGATGTATTCTTGGAAAGATTCCACTTTGATATGTGTGACCTTTCTCAACAACCTCCACTGCCAAACATAAATATTTTGTTATTTTTATTGATGATTTATCAAGGAAGTGTTGGATCTTCTTCATGTAGAATAAGGATGAAACATTATCTAAGTTTGTAGAATTCAAGGCACTAGTTGAGAAAGAGACCAGAAAGAAAGTGAAGGTTCTTAGGAGAGACAATGGAGGTAAGTATGCTTCGAATGATTTCAAGAATTTCTACACAAAATAAGGCATTTGAAGAGAGACAAAAACACCCTAAAACCCACAACAAAATGGGGTAGCTGAGAGAAAGAACCGTAGAATTGTTGGAGATGCGAGAGCTATGCTACATGACCAATTCCTTCCACTACATTTATGGGTAGAGGCATGTAACACAATAATCTACTTGCAAAATAGGATTCCTCACTAGTTCTTGGTATGATTACACCAGAGGAGGCTTTCTCAGGGAGAAAGTCGGATGTGTCTCACTTCAAGATGTTTGGAGCCTTTACTTACTTTTGTGTCTCTACATATTTGAGGGAGAACCTTGAGCCAACAACAAAGTTGATAGTTTCTGTAAGGTTACAGTGAAACTCCACATAATTACTGTGTGTACTTATTGTCCCTCAGAATGAAAGTCTTGCAAAGGGATGTCATATTTTATGAGGAGAAATCGATGTGCTGCTCTCTTGAGAGGGAGCATTAGATCCCACCAGAAGAGGAGGTTTTAGCTGCAAAGTAGGAGGCTTAAGTAGTTGTGAAGAAGCCACAAATTGAGGAGAAGAGAGAACATTGAGTGGAGACATCAACTCAAGTAGAAACATCTAGAGAAGGAAGAAAAAAACCAGAGAAGTTGATACACTTGTGCAGGATGTGAGGGAGAATGTGGGGGCTCCAAACTTTTGCAGGCAAAGGAGGTAATTAAGAGGTACACTAGCTACATGGATCTAATGATAGAGCTTGTAGATACTAATCCATCCTCTTTCAAGGAAGCAGTAGAGTAACCTATTTGGGTTGATGCAATGGTGGAAGAATATGAATCCATTCTAAAGCACCATTTTTGGGAAGTGGTCCCAAGACTGACAAATAAATCATTTGTGGGTTCGAGTTGGATCTTCAAGGTTAAGCATGCCGCAGATGGAAGCATAGAGAAGTATAAGGCTAGATTTGTGGCCAAAGGATTATCTCAATTTGGGGGAATAGACAATGAGGAAACCTTTGCTCTTGTAGCAAGGTATTCAACCGTTAGATCAATTCTTGCACTAGCAATGCAGATGGGGTGGAATATTCACCAAATGGATGTAAAAAAAACATTTCTCAATGGTGTTATTGAGGAGGAGGTGTACATCAAGCAAATAAAATATTTTGAGACATTTGATCAAGAGTCTTGTGTGTATACTCAAGCGAGAATTGTATGGTCTCAAACAAGGAGCCTGTGTTGGGTACACTAGGATTGATAGTCATCTCACTGGTTTGGGCTTCATCAAAAGTGAAGCAAATGTGAATCTATATCATATATTGTTAGAAGGTAAATTACTTATCATTATTTTATATGTTGATGATTTAATATTAACAAGTGATGAGTAGTTGATCAGCTCTTATAAGGAGGACCTTGCAAGGGAATTTGAAATGAATAACATGGGTCTCATGCACTACTTCCTTGGGTTGTAAGTATGGAAAGGAGGTGGGGAATTGTTTATGTCTCAAGGAAAGTATTCTAACGAGATATTGTAGATATTTCACATGGAGAGTTATAAACCCATGGAGACACCTTTAGCGACCAACTAGAGGAAAGAGAATACCACTTTAGATGAAGAGGTTGATGCTACCATTTACCAGAAGCTAGTGGGTTCAGAATGTATCTTTTGAACACATTACCAGATATGTGCTACGCAAATCAATTAGATGAGCCAAGCTATGGTTAGGCCGACCAAATTGTATTGGAAGGTAGTGAAGCATTTTTTTCTGTACCTTAGAGGCACTACCTAGTATGGATTATGGTACAAATGGACAAAGAAAGTGAAATTGTGTGGCTTCACAGATGCAAGTTGGGAAGGGAGTCCATCCGAAAAAAAGAGTACATCAAGTGGAATTTTCAATGTTGGTACCATAATGATTTATTGATACAACATGAATTAAAGATTTGTGGCAATCAGCTCGACAGAAGCAGAATACATGGTTGCAAGTCAAGAAACATGTGAGGCGATCTAGGTGAGAAATATACTTGTGGGACTATTTGGTCAGATGATGGATCCAACTGTGATCTATTTTGACAATCATAGTTGTATTAATCTCTCCAAGGATATATTATTTCATGATCGATCCAAGCATATAGATATTTGATATCATCATTTACAGGAATGTGTGTAGAGGTGAATAATGTTGCTACAATACAGTCCGATAGAGGAACAAGATGTTGGCATCTTGACAAAGGCTTTGTCAAGAGGGAAGTTCAAATTCCAAAGGTGTAGGATAGGGGTGGTTGATAATCCCTTTCTTGCAAAGAGGGAGTGTTGAGACGTGTAGCAAGAAAGTCTCAATTTGATTTCTGCTTAGTCAAATGGAGAAAAATTAAATTTTCACATCAGTAAACAACTTGGAGGCAGTTAAATTGTGTGACATGACTCTTGTCACTCAATTAACTGAGTGAATTCAAGTTATAGGGCTTGGATTTTATTTAAGAATGTGTTATTGCTAATTTGTAGCAATCAAGGTCAATTATTTCTAGTAGTTTTCAGTTAAACTAGTTCTAACAATTGATGGAACAAGTGGAAGGTGAGTTGTGCAGTGGGATAGTAGTCTAACCACGGGGTCTTCACTCAACGAACCTCTGATATAGTGCCTGCATTCATGGCATACTAAAGAATACCCTTAATTTTACTACATATTGGAAAATACCTCTAAAAATTGCATTATTTAACCCCCTACTAATATGAACCCACTACACCTACCAATTTAAAAAACCCCTACTTTCACTAGATATTGTAGGTATACATTTTTTCATTAACATTTTTTATAAACCTTTCTATTTTCTCATTAACTTTGAGCTTCATTTATTATACCTACCAATATTAGAACCCTTCACCCCCTATTATATGCTCAATATATGATGTCATTTTTTCCTCAATATATATCCCCCAATATGAATGCACGTGGTATGGTATTGCTCCCCCAGTGAAGCCCCCGTGAGTCTAACTCAGTGATCATCCAATTGACTAATCAATTAGCCAAAACTAGCTAGTGCATGCAAAGAATTTGAGTTCCCCAACTGTGGTGGAGATTTCAAGGAAGAGTAAAATCAATTGCAGACTAGTCTTGAGTGTATAGGTGTTGCATGCAGTCAGATAATCAATGTTTGGAATTGTGAAATCAATTGGAGGAAAAGTACTAAATAATAGGGGCCTAATTCCTTTGGAATTTCACAAGGAAATAGGGGCTCAATCAGAGGAAAAATTTGACTAAGTCTGGGTCAGAGCTTCTCATTGAGCAGAGAGATAGTTTATTCACTTGCAGGTTGAGCTTAGAGCGAGCTAGCAATTGTAATACATTCTATATTCATATAACTAATGCAAGAAGGCTTAAGGGATTTTATCAGTTTCTTTCCCCTAGAAAAATATTGTGATTTTGTGTTATTTCTTATTTCATTTATGAGATTATTGTTCTAAATTGTGATTTAATTTCCGCAGAGCAGTATAGTAGAATTGTGTCTCTTGATTTATATTAAAATTTGTTGAGCAATTTCAATTCTATCACCAAAATTCTACAACAAATACTTGACCAAAATGAGGAAATGGGTTACCTCCTAGAATATGATGTCGATAATTGGGTGTTCCCGCTAGAAACATGACTGTGGAGTATCCCACTACTAAAGAAAACAAACAAAATCCTAATGCTCACATGCCATTGTTTTTTAAGTAGCCCGAAATTGTGTTAAAGAACAAACAATTGAAATTAAGGGAAAGGTATAACCAACTAAAGAAAACTACTTTGGAGCACCCTTCTATGTCATCTTCTTCATCAAACTGGTCTACCTTAAACACTGCTATCAAGGGATGGTATCCTCCATTTCCCAAAGTCACAAGGTAGATTGATAAATAGAAAATTCCAATCCCCAAAGATGATGATGGTTGACAACACAAAATTTGGTCTCCGCGATCAAAAGGTTGTAGTAAGAGAAAATAGGATGATAATGTCAAAATAAATAGACCCAACACAAAAATTATGAGAAATAGAGTACATACTTGGAAGCATGTCAAGTATGAATTCACTAATAAATTCCCTAAGAAGAGAAAATACATAAACGGTTCTAGTGCTCTTGCTCACATTATTTGTTTCCAATGAATTTCTTTGATGAAGCACTCTCTTGAAGAATAGTACCAAGTTTACATCCACCTAAAATAATGAAAGCATCACTAGTCCTTGGTTTATTAACACTAATATTCCATACCTCTAATCACCAATGCATGCTTTGATAGTTGACTTGCCAAATCTACCAACAATATTATCTTGAGTATACTCAACGTCATTCTATTTCACCCGTGGAACACTCAAATCATTCTCATTATGCTTATTTGAACTTATATTGAGATAGTTACTTGACAAATATGGAATAATGGAGCCCTTAGAAAACCATACCAAGGAGGTGAGAATACTCCAATAAAGTTTGAGAAGAGAAATAAGCAAGAAGAATTTTGAGGAAATATGAAGAAGTACAAAAAAACAACTAGACAAATTTACACTACCACATCGGATTGGGATGAGGATAGTATCTCCCTATGGGATGATTAGAAAAATAGAAGTTGTGCCTTCATCCATTTCTATCCCTAAAACATATAACATGTTTTTCTCTGAAACCATGCTTATTATCAAATTGAAACAATCTACACAATGCAAACCAAAACTGATTTGTATGCTGAAGAAAATTAAAAACCAAATGATCAAATTTAAAAAGAAAAGGACATAAATTTGCCCTAGTGATATCCTCCATTGGGCTATGGAATCATTATTCCTCTAATCCATTGCACACCAAATGCTTCAAAAGTGAGCTTATTGCATGGAATCGAAAACATTAAATAAACATATTATATGGAACAAAAAATCCATGGGCAGCTTATACTTATAGATGCAAACTAGTAACATGCTGAAACTTGCACCATTCACAAACCTTGAAAAAGAAGATGGAAAAGAAGATGGAAGGAATAGTCCCTTCTTGGTAATCTTCATGAATCATGCACAAGAATCTCCTTCCAGTGAATACATGAGCACTTTCATCAATAAATATTCATGAACAAAATCAATATTTGAGCTAAAACAATAAACCAATGCACTTGACATATTGAAATGAGTGGAATATTCATCCCATGGAATTTCCCGGTGAATAATATTAGTCTACTATTTTCTTCTTTACTATCAAGAAAAAGGTTCATTTGTTGCCCTAGGTAAAAATAATTACACTTCTTTAATCCCCGCTAACTATGCCAATTTTATGTTGTCCCTAGTAGGAAGTTTTTGGCTAGGAAATTATGTCAAAGCATCAAGATGTGGGGTTGTTTGAAAGGAGGTTTCTCAGGCTTAAACTCATTGCTTTAAAATGTAGAGCATAATCACTCTGGAAGTTTCACTAAAGGGATAAATTTCAACCATGACATAAATAACTAAGTTGAAGATGATGAAAGAGGACTATAGAGATATAATATATAATCTTTGCACTCAACGTAAATATATTATCTATTTGATATAGTAAGAAAGTGGATAGTATAACATTCTAAAGACTCAAGAAAATAACAAATATTAAATATATGAAATCAAAGAAACAACTAATGAGTGCAAAGGGATAATACAAACAACTTATTCATATTATAATCACATTTTTAAATAACATTGCCGAAATAATTAAGGGAAATTTATCCTGAGATTAGTCTCTCAGGTGTTCCATATAATTTAAAATATGTTCAGATGAACGGATTAAGCAAATTACAAGAAATAACTCGCTCATAGAAAACATACTGCCATATGTTGAATCAGGTTTCCTTTGATTAAATCTTTAGAATTCCAAGTGCAAAAGACAATTATAGATTACAAGTCTTTCTCCGAAATCCAACCCGTTTCTCCCATCCACAACTGACTTCTTTATTCTTTTACATTCTTTGACAAGGCTAGACCTCTCCCTTGAATCATGAAACAAATTTATAAAAATGGAAATGGGCTTGACACCTGTAACTATGTGTTTTCCCAACTTCCCAATAAATAAGGAAAACTATCTCACTTATTTTAATTAGTTGTTGAGTTGAGAGGCTCATTATAAATAATAAAGTAATGTTGGTTATAATAAAAAATAAAAATAATATGCTATGCATGTTTACTAACATTTCAATATGTGTGTTGGCTTATATGGGTCTAACCCAGGTTTGGAAGAGTTATTTAGCCAAACAAATCCCATAGCTACCGGCACTTTCGACAACAGCCCGTGGAGCACGAACCGAGGTCTCACCCGATGTAGTAGGGGAGGGTGCTGGAACCAGGTTTCCGCACCCTTGGGATGTCTTGAAGTGGTTTGGACAGTTCGCACAACTTTCTGTGGCTTCGTGCCACTCTGTTCGGCAAAGATCTGGACCCAGGAAACTCCTTAATACTTATTAATGTGTCGTTATAGATTAGATCTACTTTTTATGGTCATTAAGAAAACATTTAACAGAAATAACTAGTTCGTGCACCCAGAAAGATATAAATTTGCATAAACTCACAACATAAGCATACACACATAGATCAAACAGTATATCAGCAATAAAATAGCCAGATCCACAATAATTCATATTTAACACAGAATTTTAGAATCAACTTATCTTTATTTAATTCTTCCACCAATACATCCAGATCCACCCTGCGCACTCAGCTGCAGGGATCCGCACACACAGCTACAGACTCTACTAGGCCTCTGTGCACACAATTGCAGAGCCTCGCTCTATTTATACATTCCCATGGTCCACGAACCATGGGAAAGCCAACTTACTTCCTATTATTCTATATTATTTATTGGGTGGACAACCCTTTGACTTAACTCATTTACAATTCATGCTTCACACACTTCGCGGAGTCCTTACCATACCTTTCCCAAAATTGCGGGCTTTAAGCCCCAAAATTGTCATGCAGGCCTTCTTCACATTACAATCTTTGCGCAGAGGACAAACAACAACTTCTGTGCTTTGCTGGTACTTGTAGCAAACGCATCTACCATTTGTTGTACTCGTTGAATGCATGCTGCTCACACATCAATTTATACCATAGCTTCTACCCTAGGTGTGTATTCTGCCTGCATGTGTGCCACCTTGTGCTCAATGGCGGTGGAAACCATGAAAGCTTCATCAATCCATGGCTGGAGGGATTCTTTAATCACTGATTCTTTCTAGTGGGTAGCATCAGCTTGGATTTTTAGAGCCTAGGCCTCCTTCATCTTGGCCAAGCACTGCGTAACCACAGTCGTCTATGTGGTCCCTCTGATATTATCATAGGGTTGTTGGAGTTCTCTTGCCTCAGTTTCTAATCGCTGTAGGGTAGGATATTCCTGGAGTGAAGTGAGTGTAATGAGTGACTGAGCCAACAAGTCAGTGCATTCCTTCATAGAACGTGTGATCATTTCCTGGCTGGCACTAATGAGGCTTTTGCGCTGCTTGGTGACCTCTGGTGGCGTCGAAGGCTGTAATTGCAACTTTAGCTATGCAATATGAAAACTGTGCTCCAACTAAATCTTCATAGCCTCCTCCTTTGCTTCACGGAACCCACTAGCCATCTTGTGGATTCGTATGCCAACAAGTAAATTGGCTGGAATCTCCAATTCAGGGGCATGCGAACATGCTTCCCCTACCACTTGCTCCACTTGCTAACTCTGTGTGATGGCTTCGTCCTGTATTAGTCTCAATTGTTCTATATTAATTCTTTTTTTGGTGAGGACTTGTTTCGCGCACCTCTCCCTAGCACGGAGCTCCATCATGGTGTTGTCCTGGAGCTGGTAGAAGCTTTCATGCGGGAGGGCAGCCAAATTGAGTCCCAGCCCCATAAGCCATCCTACCACAACTCTATCCTCTTCATTTTCTATTATCAATGATCCTTCTAGAATCATGATAGTATGAGCCAGTTGGGCCTTCAGCAGCTGCTTGGTGGCTGACATACCTATAACCCCATGAGTAGCAGTGGTTCCAGTATGCACTACCTGTGTCCCAAGTTCTTGTAGCTGTGCGTAGAGCTCCCTAAACACAAGTTGCTTCTTTGACATGGTGTCGTCGAATTCATCCTAGGTGGCTTTATGAACGGTGTCCCCTATGTCACCTAGGTCGCCATTCGTCAAGGTGGTTAGTTCTCTATCCCTTTTAGATGCCTTGGCCTTCTTCTGCGACTTCTTCTGTTCTGTCGGCAGTGGCTGTTTTAAGGGCACACCCATGGTGGTTGATGGTGTGTCTTCTATCCTTCTCTCTGTGGCCAACTCCGTGGGCACCTTCTGACTAGTTTCGTCCATCACAACCGTGTCAGCTGGTGCTTTGTCTATCGAAGTTTGTGCTGCTTCCCAGGCCACACGAACTTCTGTAGCGTCTTGTTCGTTCCACTTCTGTTGTGTAGCATGCTTCACTTCAGCCTTGTGTTTCCTGATGGCAGCCTCATTGCACCCCACCGCATCTGGTCCACACCATTCATATGGCCAAGTATCTAATACTGCATTGATAGCTTTGTCAATGGCAACAAAAGGAAGTGTATTCCACGTGTGGTTGGGATCCTTACGGGCCCATATGTAGACAAAGTGCATGTCTGCTTTAAACTCAGCTATATGTTTCACATTGTCATAGATTTTGGTGGACAACCAAGGTAGCTGGGTGACCAATGTTGAACATTGGCCTCCATTAGTATCCAAAAAATCTTGATGCCCAAGATTCTTTGAGCATCCCTAGTCACCCAAAGTGACACAAATCTGATGGCTTCCGGCCAATCCTAGTCCAAGGAGGGAAACTGATTGTCTTTAGGTAGGTTAGTGGTAACCAGCGCAATGGAAAACAATAGCCAGGCATAGTGGAAGGTCTTCCCCTCCTCTTGCACCTCCCTAAAGTTGGTCAGGAATTATTCACAAAGGAACTACGCCCAATTGAACCGTTCTCCAGCTACGCATTCCTCTTCTAGTGCAATGACGATCGCTAGTACCTCGGTTCCATGGCATTTCAGCATCACTTTCTCGGCCAGCAACTGGTAGCAACGTGAACTGCTCTGTCCAAGATACTATCAATAACATACCCTCACTGCCCTTTCTCCAGCTTATATTTTTTTTTTCAAGGTTTTGGTCATCGTCACATCACCACTTTTATCGACAGTTTCCCTGGGGTCTTTTCCTTCATAGGGAAGCAGTGAGATCCTATGTATGAGTTCTGGCATGATTCGGATGGGTTTGCCAAGCCATAAGTATCTGTCATGTACTAGACACAGCAATTTTCGGATGACCAAGATTGTAATAGGGGGCCGAAGAAAGTGGGGAATGGATAGGAGACAGAGCAACCCGACATCCTCCACCTTTCACCACCATTCCTTTGGCCGAAGTTCCGTAACCGTCCCTTCCGCACTCTACTCCATCAATCCGCTAGTCGCTAAATGGGAAATTTTTGTTGCATTTGCAAGGTCCCAGTCTTCAAATTTCACTGTCGCAATACGGCCAGTCACCATGATTTCAACTAGAACCCCTTTCGGAAGAGATGGGGTGGTCATTATATTGAAAATGTCATCCAAAATGGTAGGGACCTTAGCCTTCCCTTTTCTTGGAGGAACATACCTGGGATGGCGCACTAGCCGGACAGTTTCCTCGTAAGGGTTTATTTCTCTGAAATATGTCAGGGATCCCTCGTCCTCCTCGTCGCTTTCAATGGTAACAATTTTTCTATTTTCTTCCATGGTGAGCTTGCTAAAGCACAAATTTCACGGTGATCGCCTCAATGGTCCTATTATTTGGGGGTCCCTTTTGGTCTGTGGCATCCTAGATGATTTAGGAAGTTCAGCTACCTATGGCATGGGGTTCTGTGGACTCTCTGTGGTAAGGTTTGTTGACCTTAGGAATGACTCTCACTATTCCTTTGGCAGTGCCTAAAACCATGAGCTTTCCATCAATACCTTGTCATTCATCTTGCTTCTTTTGGCTGGGACTCAGGGTGCCCGATTCTGTGAAAGATCAATTTTTGTGGTATGCCCCTTTACTTGCTTGATATATATAATTTTTAATTCAAAGTCGGCATTT
The DNA here is from genome assembly GCA_000404065.3 of Pinus taeda. Taxonomy (NCBI): domain Eukaryota; kingdom Viridiplantae; phylum Streptophyta; class Pinopsida; order Pinales; family Pinaceae; genus Pinus; species Pinus taeda. The sequence goes on from APFE030937667.1 coordinate 19,280, forward strand.
TTCCCCCCTCGTGGCTCATTAATGTGAATTTGGTGGTTATCCTTATGCCTTAATTTCTCGGTGCTTGCTCCTTCATTTCTTAAATGATACATCTTGTCATGAACAGTACTTGCAACGGTCGCCTTCAATCCCTTTCGCACAGCCGCACAGCCCCTGGTGCGCGGATGCGTCCTATGCATTGGACCATTGTTGCATAGCTTTTCTGTAGCCTATTTTATAGTTCCACACCCTCTTCCAACTGTGTACAGTACTAAGACTGAGCCTTTTACAGATAGTCAAGACCCATTGTGCGAGCCTTCCGCTTCCCTACTAGCCCAGGTTGCGAGCACCATTCGCATGCCTTGGAGTCTGATGGCATATCACAGTATGTGTTTCTAGTGTGCAAGCGCAACCATGCTAGTAGGGTCACAGTGTGTCCTAATAGTTTAGGAGAGCTAGCTAGGTCTGGTGCCTTCGATAGCACTCGCACTCTGTCCATCTGGGTGAGTTCTAATTTGAGTTTATCAATTTCTTCCTCTAGATTCACACTTTTCTTTTGTAGTCTAGCCCTTATTTCTATTGACTCACAAAGTCTCATTTTTCTTTGCTGAACGGCTTCCCATAACTGTCGAATCCTGTCATGCAAGTCTTCAGGTGTAGGGTGAACCATGGGGGAAATGGCCCCTCCAACCATGGATAGAGTTCCCTTGGCATACCCTATTGTGGGTATGGTCGTATTGGCCCAGTGGACCTTTGCTACGCACAGATTCAATTGGTGTGATGGTCATGCAACATACGACCATGCCCTTTGTTGTAACTGGATGACTGCCCTGCTCCAGTGCGCACGTACTCCAATCCATTTGTGGAGTACTAAAGAAGGTATGTTTTTGGTAATTATTTCAGCGTCTTTTCATTAGAACTTACAAAACTTTCGCATCATGAACTCAGAAAATGATAAGGAATTATAATAAAACATGTGAGATTAATATGCAAGATGAAAACACTGACAATTGTCATTTCCTTATGCAGAAAGAAGGAAAAACGAGAAATTGTCGTTCCAAAGGAAAGGACAAGGACGGGTTAACCACTGTCTCTTTGACAGGAGACCGTATGCAAACAACGCAAAGAAAATCAAAGCGAATCAGCCCTAGAAAGGAAGTGCAGATATCAGCTTGGTGCAGGAAAGAAAAGAAATGATTGAGGACTAATGGTTCGGAAAATCCCTGAGGATCCTTGATCCTGAGGGATCGTTGTTTCAACTATTTCTGCACTTAGACATCTCCGCCTTCACCATTATAAAAGGGGAAACACTGTTTGTGTGAGGAGAGGAAGAATTTGTTATGTTTTATGTAATTTCCTTTAAGATCAAAACTTTGATCATCAAGTCTCGTTAAGAACCGATTTATTGTAATTCCACTTTATGCATTAATACAAACTTGGTTGCTATTTAATCTCTGAGTATGGAATAACTTCAAGCGGTGTACCCCTGGAGGCTAAGGGCCTGGCCCTGGAGGACACTTGCTCCTGTACTATTACGTTTGGTTTATGCGTGATTTTCTTATCAACGTTATTTGGTAATCTGATGTGTTTTGTAAGTTTACATCACATGCTCTGTTATGTTTAATTTATTAAGATTTCTAAAGACATAACTATTGTATTGACTCTGCATCGTATCATTGTTCTTTTAGGTGTTGATATAATACTGCTAGTCTTTACATAATACTGTTGCTATTTGATTGCAGAGCCTTTGTGATGTGCACTTGTTCATTAGCATTACGGAATTCATCTTGGAAGTTATGTTATTTGGGATTGTTGGATCTATAAATGATGTTGTTCTATTTTGAAATGCAGTCATACTCTTTCTAATTGAGATTGATAACTAGATCAGATTACTATTAAAGTGTGCCATGTGTATATATGGCTTTCAAGCGTTGTTCTATAATTCATCATTAATCGGTGATGTTCCATTTTGGTTTGTTATTCAATCTCCCCTTAAGAGTGAAGGGTTGCCATTTGATTCCTGTAGATTCCGATTAGTGCATTTGATATTATAGACTAAGGTGTTACTGATCGTTAGACTTAGTTGCCGTTAAAATATCTTAATTGCTATTCCATTTCAGGTTTGCTATTCTATTTCTTAACTGCTATTCCATTTCAGGTTTGTTGTTCTATTTCTTAATTGCTGTTCCATTTCTTGTCATTTGTTATTTTGGTGTGAAGAACGATCTCAGGCTGTAGTGAGCATTGACATATACTATCCAGCTCTGAGATCCACGATCTGTTCTCTGGTTTCCTTTTCCATCAGTTTACAAAGGGATGGGTTATTGTTACCGAACCCTTGACTGATAAATTGCTTAGTTTTCTGAATGTGTGGTTTAATCTCTTGAAGTAGTTAGCTATAAACAAGCATCCGTTTACTCTTGTATCTTAGAACACTGTGCTACTAGCATTACTCTAGAAAATGATAGCCTCAGACTGAGACACTCTTTGAAATAACAAAACGTTCCTGGATTGACATATTAATGTGAGGTAATTAGAGGTGAAAGAGACCCTTTTTATAGCTCGACATTTTGGCGCCATTGTTGGGGAAAGAGTGTATCCATTTGTTCTTTTTTTAGAGTAGTGTACGAACCTGCTAGGGAAGAATTGGGTTTTAAAAACGGAAGGTAAGAACCTACATGTGGAGCATGTAACAACCCTGCTCCTCTGCCCGCTTTCCTATAGATTTGCTGTTGTTTTATTTGGGTAGAATTTAGTAGTTAATTTGTGTGCATGACTAAGCAGAAAAAGCCAGAAAAGAATTACAAACCTCTACCCAAGCTAGAAAAAGCGAACGGGCTGGTGACCCTTGGCCGACCAACCTTCATAGACGAAATCATCAAGAAAGCAGAATCTCAGCCCTTAGTAGGACCCAGAAAAGTTATTTCTAGATAGCCTACTAGTTCCCTTTAGGCCACAGGATCACCATCTGTAGCCTTTGCTGAAGTGCATAGCCAAACTGAAGAGCAGGAATTTCAAGAAATTGAAAATTATACTCCAAAAACTATTGCAGGAAGGGAATTTTAGTAATATTTGTGAAGGAGGAGGAGAGACAGGGGAAGTCGAGGAACCAAGATCTCCTCTTGAGACAACTCAGCCATTGAACAACCCAGACAAGGGAAGTGCTGCAAAAATCATTTTTGAAGAAACTCAATCTCCTCAGGCATTAGGCACTCTCATTATCCCAAATAGAGGAAGTGCTATTAAAAGTATTCCTGTTAATGCCATTCCCCCTCAACCTAGGAATACCCTCCTAGATATCCCAGAAGGTTATTGGCATATATTCGACCAAATGGCTCAAAACCGGCTAAACAACCAAACCTCTACATTGCAATACCCCATAGTGGACACTGTAGCAAATGTGCCTATGAAAGAAATCCCTCTTCAACATATCCCTACATTCCACGGTCTTACATTAGAAGACCCGGATGCATTTCTATTTGAATTTGATGTGCTGTGTAGGGGATACGATTACACCACCGACCCCCAGAAATTGAAACTATTTCCCTCTACACTAAAAGGGACTGCTTTAAGATGGTTTATTGGATTAGGTGGTGGGGTTATAAATAATTGGGATCAAATAAAAGAATATTTTCTAAAAAATATTAGGACTATTGCAGGTCTAGAGAACTGAAGGATGAAATATTCCAGATGATAGCTAGACCAAACAAAACATTAGAGGAGTATGTGGAACGTTTTCAGTATAATCTTCAAAGATCTCCTTATGCATCACTGCCTTTACCTGATAATGTGTTAAAAACAACATTAATAAGGGGCATGAAGGAACAATGGATTCAAACATTAAACATCATGGAAAAGGAGATATTTATCAAGAAAGTTTTGCTGACATTATTGATTTATGTATCGGGAGCTTGAGAGGTAGAACAAGATTAAAACTGGTAGAACACGATTAGTTTGTAAGAGATAATAAAATTTCGACAGAAGGAGTAACGTGTGTAGAAATTGGAAATTTATTGGAAAATTTTAAAACTGATATACTAGGGAGACTAACTACACAACTTGACATTATGCAGGCCAAACAAAAGAAAATGGAGGCGGAACAGAATTTGGCAATCTTCTATCCCCGATGCTGGAAAAAGAATATCCATAAGGAGTGTCCACTAGATGCAGTCCAAACATGCACCATCTGCACAAAAAATCACCTTACAGAAAGTTGTCCCTCACTTCCCGGATTAAAAGCAGTATATAAGGAAGCAGAAGAAGAGCCAGAATCAGTGTATTTGCTCAACCAGCACCGTCAGTGGAAGCCGCAACAATCTAGTATGTTTTCAAACCCAACTTCTTATTTTCATCCTCCGCAGTATAATGCTCAACAATATAATATGTGGCAAAGTCAATTTCAACCCCCATTTCCAAACTGGTCACCACATTCATTTCCTTCCTCAACCCCGTGGCTGAATTAGGCAAGCCAATTTGGTTGGCTAAATCTTCCTTATACCCCACCATATTAGCAAAGTAACGCATACCCACCATAATGGACTCCCCCTACTTCACAAAGTTCAACCTAGTAGACAAACTTGCAGAGACCAATGCATCAGCCAGTAGGAACCATTCCACTCCCTCAACCTACACTGCCAGCCTTACAACAAAATCCCCAGTCTAATCTGAGACTGCAACTCCAAGCCCAACCCAACCCCAATCCAAATAATAGATCGGTCCAATCTGTCCAAATCATAGAAACACTAGAAATAGGATCCGATCTGAGGGAGTGTAATGATCTTCAGCTAAGATCTGGACATATTATTAAAACCGAGGGAGATAAGACAGTTCAGGTTGAAAATTAGTTACCCAGAGAACATCTATCACAAGAAGAGGATGTGAATAAACAACAAAATCATAATCAAGCAACCACATCCTCTCCTCCATTCCTAGAATGATTATTCATACTTCGACCTATACAATATCCTAATTTTTACATTCTGGTAGAATTACAAAATTTGTACATAAAAATTCCATTCCTCCAAGCCATTCAAGACATCCCGATATACGCAAAAACTATCAAAGAATTGTGTATAAATAAACCAAGGAGGAATATAACAAATAATCCAAGAGTCCAAGTAGTTGGCACTCTATCTAACTTATTATCAGGAAAAGAAACACCCATTAAATACAAAGACCCAGGAAATCCAATAGTAACTGTGCAAATTTATGGTCAGACCCTTTCCAATGCCTTAGTTGATCTAGGAGCTGAAATCAATATCTTGACAACCACTACATGCTAAAAGCTAGGCATTACATCTGTAGAACCCACCTCTACCTTGCTAGAATTGGCTGACTGATTTGTGGTTAGGCCAGAGGGCACACTACATGATGTCATGGTCTCTGTTGACTCCTCGGAATATCCAACCGATTTTCTGATAATAAATCCCAAAACCTGACTTGATGGACATCCATTGATTTTAGGTAGACCTTGGCTTGCCACTGTCGATGCTTATATTGGCTGTCGGCAAGGAAATATGACCATAACCAGAGGAGCAGATATCAAGAACTTAGTTCTATATCCTCCAGTGCAACCAAGTGTCACAATAGTCAAAACTAATAGGCACCATGTATCATGCCTTATTGATAACATTAGATCTCCATTAACTATACAAGAGGCACTTGATTTCAAAGACCAAATAGAAGATGATGCCATTAATAATTTCATTAGTCAAACTGAACTCACGTCCCGCACACAATGTGACATGATAAAAGCAACATTTGATAGTGAATTAGAAGAGGATCCTCTTAAAGATACACATGATCATACCATACCTGTTACCTCCGTTGCAAATAGTAAAATTGTGGAAATTGAACCGGGAAAAACCTTAAACATTAATGCCAACCTCACATCCGAACAAGAAATGAAGCTCATCCATGTGTTAAGGAAATATAAAGAAGCATTTGCATGGGACTACCCTGATATGAAAGGATTTGACCCCCAGTTATGTACACACCACATTTATATAGGAAAAGATACGAGACCTGTTCGTCAGCCTCAGAGGAGACTAAATCCTCATCTAAACGATGTGGTAAAAGTTGAACTTCAAAAACTCTTAGATTTCAATTTCATCTATCCTCTCTCTAACAGTAAATGGGTCTCTCCACTTGTGGTGGTACCAAAAAATATTGGGAAATGGAGAATCTGTGTGGACTACAGAGAGCTAAATAAAGCAACACAAAAAGACCACTTCCCTCTCCCATTCATCGACCAAGTATTAGACACTTTGGTAGGAAAGAAATTCTTTTCTTTCCTCGATGGCTTCAGTGGATACAATTAGATTCAAATTGCCCCTGAAGACCAAGACAAAACTACTTTTACTTGTCCTTGGGGAACATTTTCCTGCCGAGTTCTACCTTTTGGCTTATGCAATGCTCCTGCCACATTCCAAAGGGATATCCTCAACATTTTTGTAGACTTAATAAATGAAGGACTTGAAGTATACATGGATGACTTTACACCATACGGAGATGATTTTGATCTAGCATTGGATACACTAGAAAAGGTCCTACAATGCTGCATTGTACCAGGCTTTGTTTAAGCCATGAAAAATGTTATATGATGATGATTGAAGGACTTATCCTAGGACACTATATTTCAGCAGCTGGCATTCAAATAGACCCAGCCAAAATCCAAATAATTTTGCTTATTCCCACTCCTACCACTCAAACGGAGGTACGTAGTTTTCTTGGATTTTCTGGTTATTATAGGAGGTTTATAGAACACTATTTGCATATTGCTACACCTTTGTATGCACTAACTGGTAACGTTGATTTTCTTTGGACAGAAAAATGTGAACATGCTTTCAAGGATCTGAAGAAGCTCGTGTCCACAGCCCTTGTCCTTCGAGGACCAAATTCGGATTTTCCATTTATATCTGATGCCTCAGATACAACCATTGGAGCAGTCCTTGGGCAGGAAGAGGATAAAAAACCATATGCAATTTATTACATCAGCAAAAATTTATCCCCTGCTGAATTAAACTACACTGTTACTGAAATTTTTTTTCTAGCATGCTGTCAATAAGTTTAGACATTGCATTACTGGATATCTTGTTATCTTGTACACAGATCATTCTACCATAAAGTATTTAGCAAACAAGCCTATCACAAATGGCAGAATAACTAGATGGCTGATTTTATTGCAAGAATTTGATATTACAATCAAGGATTGACCTGGAAAAGAAAATCCTGTAGCTGATTTTCTCTCAAGAATGCCAAAGTCAATCGATGCAGCAGCAGTTGAAGATCAATTTCGGGATGAGCATTTGCTTGCTGTGGCTGTTCAAACACCCTGGTATGTTGATGTTGCCAATTACCTAAAAGTAGGTAAATTACCAAAGCATCTAACCCCTAATGAGTAGAAATAGATTGTTCAGCAGAGTGCTTGATTTTCTTGGATTGGGGTCTATTTGTTCCACACAGGGGCAGACATGCATATCAAGAGATGCATTCAAGAAGATGAAATCTTTGACATTTTAAAATCCTGCCATGACGGACCATGTGGTGGACATTTCTCCGATCGCAGAACTGGACATAAAGTGCTACAAACAGGCTATTATTGGCCAATGATTTTCAAAGATGCAAAGAAATTCGTCCAAGCCTGTGATAGTTTCCAGAGAGCAGGATGCCCTAGTCAGTCTGATGAGATGCCTCTGAAACCACAGCTAGTCATCGAACCATTCGAGCGATGGGCTCTTGATTTCGTTGGACCAATTAACCTATCATCAAACCAGAAAACATATATTTTGGTGGCAACAGAATATGTCACCAAGTGGGTTGAAGCAGAGGCATTGCCAAGAGCTACAGAGGATTCTATCATACAGTTCATGTTCCATCTATTTGTGCGTTATGGCCTTCCAAGAGAGATAATTACAGACGGTGGACCACAGTTTGCTGGGAACAAAATAGCTACAACACTCAACAACTATCATGACCAGCATAAAATCACTACTCCATACCACCCACAGGCAAATGGGCAGGTAGAAAGCAACAATAAAATATTAGAAGCAATCCTAACAAAAACCATTGCTTCACATAGACGTGATTGGGTTTCCAGACTACCTGAAGCACTGTGGGCTTATAGAACAACATGGAGAAGTACCACTGGTTACTCACCTTATCAATTAGTGTTTGGAAAACAACCCATTTTCCCCATAGAACTCGAAATCCAAACATTACGAACAACACAGGAAGTTGGCTTATATCTAACCGAGGCACAGATTAATCAATTACAACAGATCAATGAGCTGGATGAAATTAGGCTCTTTGCATTTCAAAACACTGCCCTGATCCAGCAGTAGTGAGCTAAATGGCATGATGCTCTCATTAAAAATAAAGTCTTCCATGAAGGAGACTAGGCACTTTTGTACGACTCCAGAATTAAGGACTTCCCTGGGAAACTCCAGACTTGTTGGTTGGGACCATACGAAATCCAGGAAGTACATGATAATGGTACCCTTTAATCACTATTGATGGCTCTGGATATGCCTTTAAGGCAAATGGCCACCGAGTTCGTCTTTATCGCAAACCACTCACTCGGGAGTCCTTCTGCCAGCAGCTACGCCGAGACTCTGATATGGAAATTTTGGGGGAGGGAGAGAAGTCTTCCTCACCTGTAATTCATTAAGAAATTTATTTCTTTTTACGGTTTGTACATAATTTCTTTTCTTTTGTTGAATCATTTTTGTACATATTGTTGAATCAATGTTTTGTCGTTACTATTTTTTGTTGTTCCATTTCTCAAAAGGACAACATTTTCTTCTGGTTGTTCCTTTTTCAAAAGAACAACACCCATTGGATTAGCTGTCATTTTGCTGTAATTTTGTTCCTTTTCTTTATTTCTGTGTTCTATTGTTCCTTTTCCAAAGGAAAAACATTTTTGTGTTCTGCTGTTCCTTTTCCAAAGGAACAACATTTTCAGTTTCTGCTGTTCCTTTTCCAAAGGAACAACATTTTCGGTTTTTGCTATTCCTTTTTCAAATGAATGACATTTGTGTGTTCTGCTATTCCTTTTCCAAAGGAACAACATTTTCGTATTCTACTGTTCATTTTCCAAAGGAATGGCATTTGTTTGCTTTGTTGTTCCTTTTCCAAAGGAACATCATTTTCGATTTCTGTTGTTCATTTTCCAAAGAAATGACATTTCTGTGTTCTGTTGTTCCTTTTCTAAAGGAACAACATTTTCGATTTCTATTGTTCCTTTTTCAAAGGAATGGCATTTGTGTGTTCTGTTGTTCCTTTTCCTAAGGAACAACATTTTCTATTTCTGTTGTTCCTTTTCCAAAGGAATGACATTGGTGTGTTTTGTTGTTCCTTTTCCAAAGGAACAACATTTTCGATCTTTGCATTTTCGATTTCTGTTGTTCCTTTTCCAAAGGAACGACATTGGTATGTTTTGCTGTTCTTTTTCCAAAGGAACAACATTTTCAATCTCTGCTATTCATTTTCCAAAGGAACGAAATTGGTGTGTTTTGTTGTTCATTTTCTAAAGGAACAACGTTTTCGATTTCTGTTGTTCCTTTTCCAAAGGAACTGCATTTGTGTGTTTTGCTGTTCCTTTTACAAAGGAACAACGTTTTCAATTTTTGCTATTCCTTTTTCAAAGGAATGGCATTTGCGTTTTCTGTTGCTCATTTTCCAAAGGAACATCATTTTTGGTCTTTTGTTGTTCCTTTTTCCAAAAGGAACACCACTTGCATTCTTTTGCTCTCTCTTTTTGAAACAACTTGTCCGCCTTGCTGTTCTAAATTAAGGATGCTTGTTGTTCTTCTTCTTTCAAGTCTTTGAGAATACAGCTATGCACTTATGCAATAGATACAAAATCACAACATACTGAAATTAGTGAATCATAAAATCGCTCTTTTTATAAGAAATTTCTCTGAATTGGTAAGAGGAAAGAAGGAAGGACATGCTTATTCATTATCTTTTGTTGTCATTGTTCTACTAATTCTGCTCTGATTGGTTATCTTTATCATGTTGGTCCCTTTTAATCCTCTTTGATTATTATTCAGGAATAAGATCAAAGGGTTTATATCTTCCTATTGAGATGTTAAGACTTCTTCCACCATTCCTACTCTTAAGGAGTGTTGAACCACCCTTTGTGTATAAATAGGGAAAGTACTTTATGAAAAAGAAAGAAAAAGAGAAAACAATGATGTCTTAATGACTTATAAGTTGTCAAATGTAGGATAGGGGGTCTCATCAAGAGCCAGCCTACCATGATCATGAGGACGAAAGTGAAGTGGCATTCTCACTATGGCCACCACATCAAGGATATGGTCCAAAATGTGTATAAAATAAAGAACCCTTGGAACAGGAGGTCTCATCATGAGCCAGCCTGCCCACCTTTCGCTCCTTCCTCATGAATGGCATTATAGCTAACTGGTCATCAAGCTAGCATAATGGCCTACATTTTGACATCACACAACATTTCCTAAGCATACACAAAGGATCATGGTTCCATGGGTGAAATAAACAACTCTGCCAAGGTTATGGACTCCTGTCGGCAACAGAGCACTGTTAATGGTATTGAAGTCACATTATTTACACCAATAGGTAGTTATTAGAAGCCTTCTGTTTCTTATGCATTAGTAATCAATCATATATTATTTCCCAAACCATACAACACATGTACATCTATTATCACCAATCATGACTGAACAATTGACAATGACTGCATGAGACTCCGTATCCACAGCAAATGTCTTATCCCCAGCCTTGTATCATATCGCCGCAGTCTCTTACGTAGTAAGTGACCCAACTCTACGCCTCGATTTCGGTAATTTGCTACTTTTGTAAACATGGCATATTGCCATACGCTATTCCTTAAGGACTCTATTTCAAAATGGCAGGCCGCTCCTTTATTTGACGACCGGGACGGCCTATCACATTGCGGGGGGGAGGTTAACCTCATCATTCCCTAGATTACGTGTTAGATCACTATTCAGGAAGCTATGTACTGGGGTATAGCATGGCTTAACGGTATACTATTCTTTATTTTTCTGCATGACTTGTTGTTCATAAGCCATTTCCATTGTATACTCTGCAGCATTAGATTTTGAGCGAGTCTTGCGTCTGTCAGCCTCTCTGTGTTTCAACAGCATGAAAAACTATCGTTCCATTGAGAGTTTATAGTGAAACCATAAACATGGGAGGAAGATTGATTCGGAGAGAACTGCAGGTGTTAACAGTCTCTGCTGCTGCCCAGGAAATCCTGGAAAGAGCAGGGTGGCTGACTTATCTCAACTACTTATAGGAATCCAACGAGACTGTAGCAATTGAATTCTTGTAGAACTTGCAAGAGAATCACTCGACAGTGAGGGGGAGATGCATAGCAGTCCCCGATTACATAATCGCAGAAGTCTCGGGACTGCCAGCCGCTGGACCTATATGGACGTTAAAAAAGAAGAGATTGTAGAAGATCATAGAAATCTTCCAGGAGGAAGGCCAGAGCCTTACAATTAGAGGAAAAGAGGTTCTACCAGTAGCATTATGAGAGCCGTGGGAAAAATTGGCGAAGACCATTCAAAGCTACATCACCTGTGAAGGCAAAAAAGACGTGGTAAGACCACGACATCTTAAAATCTTAGCTGTACTAAAGCAAAAATGCTCTGTAAATTTACCTGCATTTTTGAATTCATTACTTGATGACATTGCACAGAGCATAAAAAAGGCACAGCATGTAGAGTCAGTTGTTAGTCATCATGGGTTGATTCAGTTAATAGTCAACCATCGCCTTACCCAGCAGCAGAGCAGTTGGGAAGAGCTAATTGCCATGATAAATGGAGGATTGACCACACCATCCCCAAAACGTAAACATGCCACCAGTGCACCTGAGCGTCCAGAAAAATGAAGGAAATCGGTCTGGCTAGCACGGCTACGAGGGAGGCTGGAGAAGCCCCAAGGAAGCACTAGCCAACTGGTAGAGATATAAGATGAGAAACCCCAACGATTAGAAGGGGAAGACAATGGGAAATGAATGCATGAAAAAGAGGAAGAATAAATGGAAGAAGAAGCCAAGCAATATGAGCAAGAGGAGAAAATAGAACAGTAGGAAGGTAGCCCATTGCAGGACCCATTAAGGAGAAGATGAATTGGCCAAAGTTTTGGCCAATATGGGCAAATATGGCCAACCTTCTAGTCCATCAGATCTCCATGCCGAAGAGGAACCTCAGAAGGGAAATGCACCTGAAGAATCACATGTAGAGGAGGTAGAAGAAGAGAATCTACCTGTTCATGATGAAAATATGACAGGAGATGCAGAACAGGAACAATCCGTTCCTAGCCAGATGACACCAGAAGAAATTCTGGAGGAAAGGGGGGCAGAAAAGGAGGTCACCCAAGAAATAATAGAACCAGTTAGGGTTCTTGCCCCAGAGCAACCAGAGCAGAGCAACAAAGAAGCACACCAGAGAGAAAATCATGGAATTAGTCACAGTCCAGGCCGCAGTAAACAACCTGCTATTCCTTCTAAGGAAATTGAAGAAATTAAGGAATTGCGAAAGGAATAGCAAAGACTAATGAATATAATTAATTCAACTCCAACAATAGATTAGGATTCTAAAAGCAAGGAAAAGGGTAAGAAGGACCCTGGGAAGGAAAAATGCAACCACTCCAGCAAAACCCCTCAAGACAAAGGGTCGGAGGACCAGAGTCCATCTTGCTGTTCAAAACCCTGTCGAAAAGCAGGTTGTTGTTCCAAATGATGCTGAGGAGCAGGTTGTTGTTCCAAATGATGCTGAGGAGCAGACTACTGTTCCAATTAAAAAGGAACAACAATGGATTGATATCCACGTTAAGATAGAAATGGATGATATGTTGACCCGAGATAAGGAAATTTAGACAGAGACACCACCTTCGGGAGTGATAAGGGTCATGAACACAAAACAACGCAATAGGAAAATTCAGGTAAAACTCCCAGCCTCCACTGCCACATGGAAAAGAGATCCGGAAACGGTAACCCTACGAAAGGGTTTGAAGCAAGCTCAACAAGTAGGAGAAAAGCTTATAGAGCAAACGGTCCCTCGAGAAGAGTATGAAGAGCTACAACAGCAGCTTAGGAACGTCAATCTATCCAAAAGCCAGGCCTTTGAAGGGTGGTGAAGGGAAGAATAAAAAGTCGTGAAGGTAACTCGTAGGTTAGATATAGTTATCAAGTAGATGGATACCTTATGTTCTTTATACAACGACGTCCTAGCATGTAGAGCCCCTGCTAAGAATTATGCCTTGTTTTTAATGGAACGATATTTACAATTGAAAATAAATTTTGTTAAAGCAGGTGCTCCCATACAAATTAACACCATCGATGATTTTATAAACTGTTGTAAGCACTACAGGGTAAAAGTTTAGAGACTACTGTGTGAGTTTTATTTACATAACCTTGTATTAGACTAGGAGACCGAGCTGAATCCTGGCCCTTTTGTTGGGGATATTCAATTACAGGCATTTATTTCATTTGGGGTTAATCAAATTAAATGGCTTAAAGCCTATAATTCTTTCCAAAGACAAGAAAACATATTAGATTTGTGGATAAGAGCTGAGCCTAGGAATCCAGTACAGTTGTGGAGAAATCACAGAAACCTCATGAAGACACCAGTTGTAATTGAAGCATTAGGACCCATGCATGAGGCAATCATTCGACAGGAATTAGAATAATTTTTCTCTATCAAAGACCTTGCCATTGATGCGGCTAAATTTCGATATCAGATCTCTAATCCGAATATCTAACTCAGAGAACCATTTAAGTATGAAAATTTTAAATTAGCCACCAACCGCTTGCACCTCTATGGCAAAGTCATTTTGAGTGCAGGGCCATCCTGGTTAGGATATAGGTTCCGAAGTCCAATTATTTGGCACCTTGCACCTAGATACCAAGCCCTATATGAGATGCCTAAGGGTCAGACAGGCCATTTCCTTGAACACTTAGTTATGCATCATGGTTGTAGGCCTTCACATGAGATTCCATCTCCAGCCTACTCACTCACTGCCTTACATGTAAACTACAATGTTTTCATGAGGGCATCAAAAAGGGTAAGCGGGGGGGTGTGTGGAGTACTGAAAGGTATGTTTTTGGTAATTATTTCAACATCTTTTCATTAGAACTTACAAACCTTTTGCATCATGAACTTGAAAAATGATAAGGAATTATAATAAAACATATGAGATTAATATGCAAGACAAAAACATTGACAATTGTCATTTCCTTATGCAGAAAGAAGGAAAAACGAGAAACTACCATTCCAAAGGAAAGGAAAAGGATGGGTTAACCACTGTCCCTTTGACGGGAGACTGTATGCAAACAAGGCAAAGAAAATCAAAGCGAATCAGCCCTGGAAAGGAAGTGGAGATATCGGCTCGGCACAGGAAAGAAAAGAAATGACTAAGGACTAGTAGTTTTGCTTTAACTATTTCTGCACTTAGACATCTCCGCCTTCACCATTATAAAAGGGGCAGCACTGTTAGCTCGAGGAGAGGAAGAATTTGTTATGTTTTATGTAATTTTCTTTAAGATCAAAACTTTGATCATCGAGTCTCGTTAAGAACTGATCTGTTGTAATTCCACTTTATGCATTAGTACAAACTTGGTTGCTATTTCATCTCTGAGTCTGGAATAACTTCAAGTGGTGTACCCCTGGAGGCTAAGGGCCCAACCCTAGAGGACACTGGTTCCTATACTATTACGTTTGGTTTATGCGTGATTTGCTTATCGATGTTATTTGGTAATCTGATGTGTTTTGTAAGTTTACATCACATGCTCTGTTATGTTTAATTTATTAAGTTTTCTAAAGATAGAACTATTGTATTGACTCCGCATCGTATCATTGTTCTTTTAGGTGTTGATATAATACTGCTAGTCTTTACATAATATTGTTGTTGTTTAACTACAGAGTCTTTGTGTTGTGCACTTGTTCATTAACATTATGGAATTCATCTTGGAAGTTATGTTCTTTGCGATTGTTAGATCTATAAACGATGTTGTTCTATTTTGAAATGCAGTCGTACTCTTTCTAACTGAGATTGATAATTGGATCAGATTACTATTAAAGTGTGTCGTGTGTATATATGGTTTTCAAACACTGTTCTATAATTCATCATTAATCAATGCTATTCCATTTTGGTGTGTTATTCAATCTGCCCTTAAGAGTGAAGGATATCCATTTGATTCTTGTAGATTATGATTAGTGCATTTGATCTTATAGACTAAGGTGTTACTGCTTGTTAGACTTAGTTGTCATTACAATTTATTAACTGCTATTCCATTTCAGGTTTGTTGTTCTATTTCTTAATTGTTGTTCCATTTCTTATCTGTCGTTTCATTTCTTGTCATTTGTTATTTTGGTGTGAAGAATGATCTCAGGTTGTAGTGAGCATTGACATCTACTGTCCAGCTCCCAGATCCACGATCTGTTCTCTAGTTTCCTTTTCCATCAGTTCACAAAGGGATGGGTTATTGCTACCAAACCCTTGACTGATAAATTGCTTAGTTTTCTGAATGTGTGGTTTAATATCTTGAAGGAGTTAGCTGTAAAAAAGCATCCATTTACTCTTGTATCTTCGAACACTGTGCTACTAGCATTACTCTGGCAAATGATAGCCTCAGACTGAGACACTCTTTGAAATAACAAAACGTTCTCAGATTGACATATTAATGTGAGGTAATTAGAGGTGAAAGAGACCATTTTTATAGCTCGACACCATTCATGGAACTGTCTTCTCTTGCTCAGCTTCCTCTGTGCACGTGGTGCTTCATCTGATGCACCATGCTGCTTCTAGGCAATGATTAAGGTGCCAAGGTTGGTGAACTGCTCCTCAGTCGTTGCGTCGTTATCTGCTGACCCTTGCCTTTCTTCAGTGGTTACACATCGTAATGATCTAATCATCGTATTATAGTTGAGTGTGGTGACTTCCTGCAATCTATTCTGCCATCTTTCCATCTCCTCATCTGTAGCTAATGTGTATGAACTATCGCCCTCCCATGAGAATCTTCCATCCACTGAGGGATTCACTCGACCCTGATCTTACACTATTATCTAGTATATGCAGTCTATTTCATCAGCATTATCCTCATCGCGTAGTAACTCAGTGTAGCGCTCTCCTTTAGCTAGGTCTAGCGAGACAATTACCCATAGTGCCTTGTTTTCAAACATCATTTTCCACCTTTTTAATTTGACGACCCCATTCATGTTCATGGCCCAATCAATTCCTAGCAACATACGGTAGGGATTAGTGTCATCCATAATTTCTATTACCTCGAAGTTGGTCTGCGTACTTACACCTTCAATGTCCACTGTCACCCCTTTGAGTTGGCCCATTGGTAAGATCTTTTGTTGGTTTTCCATCCTTAGTTGATTAGGAGACCACTGCAATGCGGGCCTACCCATGCGTCCCCATGTTTGCTTAGGTAGAACACTCTCATCCGATCCTAAATCCAAAATGACCTAGTCCGTCTCACACTCACTGATTTGTGTTGTCAAACGCATCTCCCATCTAGTATGCAGAGCATGTCTTCCTAGTTTTCGAACTACGCATGGCTCGCCTGACCCTGCACACTTAGTGATCAGATCTTGAAGTCCCTTAATGGTTGTACTATCATGCAGTAGCTTCATACACGTCTCTGAAACGGTATTAAGCATAGAAGGATCCATCCTCGGCTCAATTGGGTCCCTCCTACTTAGAGTAGAGACTTCTGTGAAGCTCTTCAGAGCTTCCTTAGGCATATTCGTTCCTTGTTCCACTTCAAATTTGGGTTCCCTTGTCGAGGTATCGCGACCCTTCACATTTTCTATAAAATTTTCCCGTGCATCTCCTCCCGTGGGTGTGTGGCTCCTCAATACCATATTTATGCTGGGGTCTTCTTCGCATGGTTTTGACCCCATCATTTGGACATTTTGAGTTGCAGTGGGCTGTAATACTCCCTTTTCATGCATCTAGGCAATTAACGTCGAACCATATACCATTTCATGGTCAAACTGTTCATAGTATGGGAAAGATATCCTCATTGGGTTAGTACAATTGTGAGCATAGTGTTCTAGCCCTCCGTAGTTATAACAGATCAGCTATCCACACCCTCACCCAAGCCCCATTCCTCTTCCTCAACCATGTCATTGAAATCCCCTGCATGGCCCTACGGCAAGGTCAAACCCTCATGCTTCAGTCTACACTCGATAAGCTGGGGTCCTTTCCATCATTAAGTCATAGCTATGATATGTTCGCTCATCATGACCTACTTATCTACAAAATTTGCAATACAGTTGTTGCGGGGTCTAGGTATACTTCTGCAACAGGTGGCAATTGTCTGTCGCGGGCTTTCCAACCACTTGACAAATCATGCACCAGAGCATGGGTGCCACACTTGGCCCTGCTTGTACCTCTAGTTTTAGTGGCATCGCCCGCACCCCCCCCCCACTAGATAGTTCACGAATATGGGTCAATGGTCCTTCTTGTGTGCTTGGCTTTTGCATTTGATGCATCCTACCTCTGTATGCACCTCTGAGCAGGTCGCCATTTCTTACTTCAAGATTTGCATTTCTAAGCTCAGGTTTTGTAGTTGCACATGGATTTGATGAACTCCAAACCCCAGATCCTCTATTGGGGTTTCATGCAATCTCATCATGGTTTCTAATGCTTCAGCTTGGGTTGAGGTCTTTTGTTGTGATAGCGCCATCCTTAGATGTGGTGTCAAGGATGCCACAAACCATGCACAGTGTTGTGCATCCATCAATGTAATGTTAGCCTCACGGATTGTGCTCTTTAATATTTAATCCAGATCCCATAGGGTTTCACCCAGGAGCATCACTATCTCTTTGAACCCAATGACCAACTGTGTCTCTGATTTTAGCTGGCCAAATTCTTTGTTCAAGGCATCCTGGATTGCCATTATTCCTGCATTTGGATGATCACTTGAGTACTTTATATACCACGTCAGTGTGTGGTCCTGCAATGCACTAACTAGGGTAGCCTTTTTGATTTTATCATCCATTATGCCTTGGGCTTCCCATACAACCCTTACCACAAACTAGAACTGACCTGGTTCCTCATTTCCTGCACCCTTAAATACTGGCAACTTGACTATGCTTGCCATCCCAACCTTCAGTGGTGGCAGAGGTGGAGGTGGAGTGGGTGAAGATGGATTTTGCATTGGTGAAGTAGGTGATGGCATAGATGGAGGTGGTATTAGTGAAATTTTTTTCTTAATCAACCGAACCACGCTTCTTGGAGAGAACCTCATGAGCTCCTCCTCGCTTTCCTGTGAAATAGAAATTAGCAGACTGTTCTCTAATCCTTCAGTTCCTCGGTAGCCTTTTCCACTCTACGTTATGCCAGACATTAATAAATGCACATAATCTATTTTTCACATAACAACATCTTAATCCAAGTGTTCAACAATTTAATATACTCACCCTGGGGTCCCTGGAAAAAGTGCCTTTCTGCTTCACTATAGCTCACGGTTGTGTCTATCATGAACCCAGTAATAAACCCTCCTATTATCCGATCCAACCAGTGATCTACTATGCGGGTGATATTATCTTCAGAAGCTTATAGCCTATGCACCAATTCTGGAGTCCACACAATAGGTTGATCTAGTATGTACTTTCCCACACTGTCGGCTAACCTCACAATCCACTTGTATAATTCTATTGGAAATGTCACAAAGAAGATTTCATGGATATCAATGTATATGTAACAGTCCAACCACCCTTCCTTCGCTATCCGCGAGTTTCTATTTTCCTGAACCACAAACTCATGAAGCTTCTGATCTAGCCAATCTTCAAGCTCTTTCTTTGTAGGATTGTAGTCTTCCGACATCAGACATCCCTTAGGCAGATCCCGGTCCTGGAAATGGTACCATTTGTTGGCTTATATGGGCCTAACCTAGGTTCGAAAGAGTTATTTAGCCAAACAAATCCCACAACTACTGGCCCTTTCGGCAACAGACCATGGAGCGCAGACTGCGGTCTCACCCGAGGTAGTAGGGGAGGGTGCTGGAACCAAGTTTCCGCACCCTTTGGATGTCTTGAAGTGGTCTGGACAGTTTGCACACCTTTCTATGACTTCGCGCCACTCTGTTTCACGAAGATCCAGACCCAGGAATCTCCTTAATACTTATTAATGCGTTTTTATATATTATATCTACCTTTTATGGTCTTTAAGGAAACATTTAATAGAAATAACCAGTTCTCGCACCTAGAAAGATATAGATTTGCATAAACTCACAACATAAGCATACACGCATAGATCAAATAGTATATCAACCATAAATTAGCCAGATCCATAATAATCCATATTTAACACAGAATTTCAGAATCAACTTATGTTTATTTAATTCTTCCACCAATACATCCAGATCTGCCCTGCACACTCAGCTGCAGGGGTTTGCGCACATAGTTGTGGACTCTACGAGGCCTCTGTGCACATAGCTGCAGAGCCTCTATCTACCTACCAACACCCTTGACTCGGAGTTACAGACGCTTCAAGACTTCGCTCCTCAAAAACCCATTACATTTTAGATCCAAAAGTACTTCCCAAAAAACTACTTTCTACCCTTAGAGCCTCACTCTATTTATACATTCCCATGGTTCGCAGACCATGGGCAAGCCGACTTAATTCCTATTATTATATATTATTTCTTGGGTGGACAACCATTTGACTTGATTCATTTACAATTCGCACTCTGCACACTTCGCAAACTGCTTACCATACCTTTCCCAAAATTGTGGGCTTTAAGCCTCAAAACTATTACACGGGCCCCCTGCTACCCAACAATGTGATAATATAATTTCATATCAACTTTAGAAGGAGGTAAAGTAATTAAAAGTAAAAAAAAAAAGTGTGAGTAAGATGTTTAAACCTTATACTTTTCAAAAATATTTCAACACTACTATGTGAAGATCTACGTTAACTAATATTGACTATACAAGAAAACCTATTAATAACAAAAAACCCATTTTAATGTGCATAGTGTACCATATATAGAATTAAAAAATACAATATAAACAATGAAAAATTACACATTTTATATATGTGTGTAAGTATGTCAGTGCTCAGTAAAAAACAAAAACAAATATTTTGTGCATGTTTATTAAGTTTTCCATATGGGATAATATAATTTCATATCAACTTTAAAATAAGATAAAGTAATTAGAAGTAACAAAAGTGTGAATGAGATGTTCAAGGCTTATTCTCTTCAAAAATATTTAAATGTTGTATTCAAAAAAATTATTTGAAGACCTATGTTAACTAATATTGATTATACTTAAAAATATATTAATAACAAACAAACCATTTTTAATGTGCACAACGTACTCTATATAGCATTCAAAAATACAATATAAATAATGAAAATTTATACATTGTGTGTGTGTGTGTAGAGAGAGAGAGAGAGAGAGAGAGAGATTGCAATTTTTTCTTTCAAATTTTGCATTTTAAAAGAAATTTGCACTTAAAGAAATTTGATCTGTCTCAGCTCATGTTAAATCCATGGTTAAGATGAATCTATATTTGTCATGCAATAATTCTTCATAAATTTTTGGTATAACATCTAGAATTTTATTTGGTTTCCAAGTAATGACATGATAATAACATGAATTACTTGATTATCTTTACTAATAACATTTTATCAATCTTTCCCTATCTCTGAAGTCAACCTCATAGTGTTTTTTATCCTTGTTGTTATACGGAGCTTTTGAGAATATTTGGTGTACTTTGAACCTGTTCTCCTCCCAATTGTACAGAAGCCCATCAAGATGCTATGTTATGTTTTTTTTTTTTCCTAGATTGTTGTCTAAAATGAACACTTGCATACTCCTAAAGCTCTCAATAAATGTAGTCATAGTGGGCGTAAATGTTATAAAATCCAAGAAATTTCTTTGTGTATCTTCCCATAACTGAAGGGATTGCCTTATCCCAAATGTGATATCGTAATCCTACAAGGTTCGTTGCCACATTTCCTAGGAAACCTTCATTTGACTTTGATAAGATGCCAAAGAAACTTTGGGCAATAATGAATTTTGACTTGCCACCTTTTCTATTGTGACGAGCAACAAGGGGCAATAATGATTTTTGACTTGCCACCTTTTCCATTGTGATGAGCAACAAGAAGCTTTTGATCCTATCTTCCATTCCCTTCATGAGTATTCAATGAATACACCGAAGCAATTTCAATTATGTGGGAATATTCACGCACAATATAGCATGCGAAGTGGCTAATATCAGGCCAAAGTCACATGCATAGCAAGGAACTGTTTGGGAGAGTATACCACGAAGCTGCAATCATAACTTTAGCATCTCTATTTAAGATTACTAATATAATGATCCCATGAACTATTGTGGCTTCTATCATGCTTAAGCTCCATTAAAGGAATTATATGATGATGATGATAAATTTATTGTCTCAAAGTCGGCATGGTAGAGCACTACAAACTCTATTGAAAATATTAAAATATTAAAATTATTGTTTTCATCCCTTTCTCCGCTCCAATTTTCATAAAATATTTTGAAACTCTTTAGAAACTATGTGAACTCCTACCAAACAAAGGCATTTCTCATTGGGCCCTGTGCTGATGTCATTACATTGGTATCACATAAATCATAAGTAGAAACAAGGGACCTTTTTGGTATTGAAAACCACTATGGGGGGTGGGGGGGCGCGGGGGGGGCGCGGGGGCGGGCCAATATACCTTAGCAACTGCCACATTGTAATGTGGTTTTTTTGTTTCCCAACAAAAATCGGCCCCTTTCCCCTCCCCCCTCTGATAGAAATATGAAAGAGAGATTGATTAAACATAACACCAAACACCATATATTTTATTGATGTCAAGAGTTACATATTTATAGTATCTAGATCACTGATAACAACACATATAGATAGTTATTACAAATCACACATAGGAAATTGACTACTTCTATATTAACACCTAGGGACTCACAATGACAACTCATCCATTACATGGAAGCATTATTTCCAACACCCTCCCTTAATGCTTACATGTAGAAAATATAAAAAACCCACATTACAACAATAAATAATTTTTTGTCAGATTTGTCTGATATGGTCATCATCAACACCCACATCCACTCTATAATCTTGCAAACACCGCTCTTTCACCACCACATATTGGAGTTGTCACTTGACCTCCATTGAAAACGTAATCTCCTCTGACCATCGTTGATGAGATTTACAGAATTGACGCTTCTCAACCTCCCGAAGCACAACAAGTCAGTCTCAATATTGAACAATCCTATGGAACTGCACCATCTGTGAATCCACGACCCTCCACAACCTTCATCAGTTATATAGGATAGCATTCTCAATACATAATGTCTTCAACAGACAATTCTACAACTTGACCTTATAAAATAACTTGTACTGATGCTCCTAGAGCATGACAAGTCACACCAACTTGACCTTATTAAGAACTACCTGTGACTAATGCTGTTGGAACACCATGAGTCACATTAATCTATTGAATAGTTGGCATGTTATTTATAGTTCCATTTCATTTGATTCTTGAATAGCATGCTACTACTTTAACTCACACCACAAACTTGGGACACAAAAGAAAACACACAATAACAATTGACCTCTTTTGTCTATGGTAGCATTAAAACAGAGACCTTTTCAAATTGATTTTGTGCTCTTTTGGCAAGTAGTGAGTCTGAACTCAACATCTATTTGGTACAGTTCATAGCCTCTCGCTAAGCGTGAACCATTGAAACCCCAGGGCCTCTTCCTTATTACTTCGGAATGTTTCTATTTGGTTGGCTTAAATGAAGTTCAATACCTCGGATGACAACCATTCCATCATTAAAAAAAATCTGTTGAAATCCTTGAAGCACAATAAAGGATGATGGGGTAGGGTTCGATGGTTGATTATGATGGGACTTGTGGATCTGCTTAAAGAAAAAATTAGGGCAACTTGTTTCAATCACTGAACTTCTCCCCACTAGATTTGAGATCCAGATCCACTTTGATTCCTTTACATGAAATTCATACAAATATCCACACAAACACATTATATAGAGAAAGAAAAAAATATGCAAATTCACTGATCCAGTGTGTTCCCAAATGCAGTTAGTATTCAGCATCTCTCCTCCAGAAAATCGACATGATGATTGGACTGACTAAATCACAACGGTGAATCCTCCTTTGATAGTGTGCAGATAGCTTCACTTAGGTAGTGGATAAGCAAGAGCTCACAGAAAGAGGTGTAACATTGAATCTCATAAAAAGAAAATCTACGATGGCTTAGGATCTAATCACCACTTTGCAATCATAGTCCCGATCTTGAAATGTTTCTACAAATTTCTGATTCGTAGTGTTGAGTACCACTGGTAATGATGATGTTGGATTGCACATTTGATGCTTCTACCCTCAAAACAACTTGTTTCTAGAATTCACATGGAAAACTTCCAATATTCTCACAGATCTAATTGATCTCAGCCACCAAGGCACAAATGACATTCAATAATAAACCAAGAGTGATGAAAACATATGGAACAATCTTGAACATACATTACAAACAGGAAAACTAAATCCACACACTAAACTAATTTATGTACAAAAACAATAACACTCAAATGTATCTCATCTTCCTAGCTTTCCCTTAAAGGAATAAAGCCAGAATAGGTTTTGATACCATGATAGAAATATGAAAGAGAGATCGATTAAACATAACACCAAACACCATATATTATATTGATCTCAAGGGTTACATATTTATGGTATCTAGATCACTGCCAGTGGCACATATAGATAGCTATTACAACTCACATATAGGAAACTGACTACTTCTAGATTGACATCTAGGGACTCACAATGACAACTCACACATTACATGGAAGCATTACTTCCAACACCCTCTCCTTTGTTAAAAATTGAACATGTGAGAAATTGACTACTTCCATATTGACATCTAGGGACTCACAATGACAACTCACGCATTACATGGATGCATTACTTCCAACACCCTCTCCTTTGTTAAACATTGAACATGTGAGTAGAGGTTGAAATGAATAATAACCATTTATCTCTACAACCAATCTCTTTGTGTCATTCTATATTTCTATTACTGCCTTATCAAACAACCTCAATCTTTCACTATGCAGTGTCTTTTAGCATCCACTAACTATAATCTCTATATTGGGTAATTCATAAAGGTATCTAGGAGCATTTGATGGGAGTTTCAAACTCCATTTTAATTTTAGAATTGTGAATAAAAGTGCTTGAGTGAAATGGGAAAGTGGCTTACCTTTTGGAATGTGATGCTAATAATTGGGTGTTCCCGCTAGAAACATGACTGTGGAGAATTTGATTTCTAAAGCAGACAACCAAAATCCTAATGCCACATTGTTTTCAAAGTAGCCCATAATTGTGTGGGAGAACATAGAACCAGCGTTAAGGGTAAGGTAGAACCAACTAAGGAAACTACTATGGAGGGTCCTTATCTGCCATTTTCTTCATTGAATTGGTCTGCTCCAAACATTTATGTCTTCCATTTCCCAAAGCCACAAGTTAGATTGATAAATCTAATAGTCCAATTCAAAAGGTAGATGATGGTAGTTGGAAGCTGAAACTTTCATCTCCACATTCATATCTTCCATAAGGTAGATGATGGCAGTGGGAAGCTCAAACTTTTGTCTCCACATTTAGTAGGTTATAGTCAGAGAAAGGTAGATTGATAAATAGAATAGTCCAATCCACAAGGTGGATGATGGCAGTGGGAAGCTCAAACTTTCATCTCCACATTGATTAGGTTATAGTCAGAGCAGCTAAGATGATAATGTCATAAGAACTAAACCACCACAAAAATGACGAGAAATAGAGTACATTTTTGATAGTGTCCCAAGAAATGAAATGATATTTTAATGTCCATGAGACTAAAAATAGTCTATGGGACCATCAATTCCTTGTTTTTTTCCTTTTGCAATTCAATCCTTTTCCCTTTTAAATTGATGATGAGCTAGTCCAACCTTCCAAAAATCCCCTCATTGAAAAGATAATGCTAAGAAACTGATGCTAACATATTCCCATAACTTTCTCTGATGTCTTTGAATGCATAACATTCCAAAATGAAATGTTTCTTTTGAGTCCACTGCCCCAGACATGTAAAATGTACACATCCATTCTTCCCAAGGTTCTTTAGGCCTTTTCCACCATCCTGTTTCACACCAAAGTTGATGTGAGTTGGTTCTTAATTGAGAAATAAGAACATTTTCCCTCCACAGAATGCTAGCTCCAATGAACTCATTTTGTTGCAGATCACACATAGGTTTGAATTCCTCAATGTAGTACTACTTTCTACCCAACTCTTTTCCCCATACCCGTTTATGAAACTTCTCCATAACAAAATTCTTTAGTTCCTTCCTCTTTGTGGGACAGACATTGAGGTAGATATTCCATTTTTGCATCCATGTGTAATTTTGTCTCATCCATGTTTTCTTTCTTTCAGTCATGCCTTCATTAAAGACAACATTAGGTCATCTGCCTACTCCCATTTGCTCAATTATTTTTAGATATCTTATGAGCCACACCATAGAAATTTCTTCGATGGGAGTTGCACCTGTTTCACTCAACATTATCTCGTAAGGAACCAAACTTTTTATTTTGAACTTGCTCATGATCAAGCATTTTTGGATTTTCTCAATTTGTTTCAATTTTGAGATGGGGTGCTACTAGCCCACAATTCACACCCATATAGCATCACTGGACAAATTAGGAGTCCAAAATTCACTTTAATCATTTTCCAATCCCATAACTCTGCTTCTCTACATCTGTTTTGAAGAGAATATAATGCTTTCCACCCTCCTAAAATTCTCTTCTTTCTACATTCCTCCCAATTAAATTTGTTGTTGAAACATTAAAAATATGAATCATTAAAAAAACTCCCCAAGAATAGAAAATGTATATACGGTTCGAGTCCACTCTCTCAAATTATATGTTGTTGATGCATTGCTCTGATGAGGCACTCTTGTCAAGAATAGTACCAAGTTTACACTCACCCAAAGAATACAAGCATTTCCAACCCTTGCTTTATTAATATTAATATTCCAAACCTCTAGCCATCGGTCCAGGATTTAAAAAATGGCTTCCAAAATTTATCAGCAATGTCATCTTGTGTATACTCATTGTCATTATATTTCACATGTGGAGCACTCAAATCATTCTTGTTGTGATTATTTTCACTCAGATTCAGATGATTATTGCATAGATATGGAGCAATGGAACCCTTCAAAAACCATACCAAGGAGATAAGAGTACTTAAATAAAGACGTTCGAGAAGAGAAAGAAACTGGTAGACTTTTGAGAAAATATGAAGAAGTTAATTTTTTTAAACTGGATTATTTTGTGCTACAACATGTGCATAAGTGAATCCAGTTCCACAATCTTGAGGTTTTGAGGTTAGGTGGAAGGAATTTTGAGAGAAAGGAATGTGATTTGTGTAATCACTTAGTCAAATCTTTGAATGAGGTTGGATGGAAGGGAACTCTAAAATGGTGTTGTAAGAGCAAGAATAGGCTTGGATTTAGTATAACAAAAAGTGATTAATTGGGGATGAAGGAAGAATTTATAATTAATGGATCCAATAGAGGAAATGTAGCATGTAAGTGTGTGTGAGAATAGGTGCACTACAATGGGTATCAACACTAAAGGTGTTTAAATCACAGTAAGAGCGACAATGATCTATAGTGAAGTGTGAAAGTGGTGAGTAAAATGAGAATAGTAAGAGCGAGAATAATCTATAGTGAAGTGTGAAAGTGGTGAGTAAAATGAGAATGGTCCAGTATATTTGTAGGTGTTTGAATCTAATTATCTCATTGATTGATATCCATTGGATGATAGTTTTGGAAGAAAAAATAGTTGTTGACTCCTAATAGAAAAGGTTTCCATCACAAGCCTAAAATAAACTTGGTTTTGCAATGTTTCTTTGTGTTAAAGGATTTTTAGGTATTCTTTGAATTTTCAAGTATTTCTCAAATTCTTAGTAAAGCTCAAAATTTGGTTTTTGTGGATTGGTTAATCTCATTCCAAAATCTTGGTGTTTCAAGGTTGGATGGAGGGAGCATAAAGAAAAAGGAATAGCACTTGCATAAGCACTTACTCAAATCTTTGAATGAGTTTGGGTGGAAGGGAACTCTAAAATGATTTTGTATGACTAGGAAGAGGCACAGATTTAGGATTAATTGGAAAAGTGCCAAGCTTGAGATGAAGGAAGAATTTATAATAGGGAAAATTTTAGGGGCTAATATTCGTAGATGGGCCAATTTTCCATGCTTTTTCAAAAAAAAAAAAATCATTAATTTCTTTTTTTCTCTAAAAATGGTTTACCTAGATTTCATAGTAAAAAAAAAAAAAATTACCTTAAAAATCACCAAAATTTGAATATAAAATTATATGAATTACAAGTTTTAATATTTTTACAAAAAATATTTCCAAACATTTTATGGATTGCATATTATGGACTAATGAGATTCGCAAAGGTTTCTAAACTTTAAGATAAATTTTCATTCTTAAAATTTTCAGTGATTTATAAATTAAAGGAACCAAGAGAGAAAATGTAGCATGGAAGTGTGTGTGTGTGTGTGTGTGTGAAGAGGTGCACTGCAATAAGTATCAACACTAGAGGTGTTTGAACTATAGGAAGAGTGAGCATGATCTATAGTGAAGTTCAAAAGTGGTGAACAGAATGAGAATGGTCTAGAATGAAGTGCAATAGTGATATGTTGTATAACGAAATGTAAGAATGGAGTGAAGAGTATGTTGTGGAAGGCATGAGAGGAGCGTTGATTTAGAGAGAAAATAATTGATAGTTGTGCATGTAATATGATTAACATACAATAGAGATAGTTATTGATATACTAATGCAGAGTTATGCAGTGGTAATGAAACTGCAAAATTATAAAAGATTAGAGTACATTTATGGGATGTAATGAGGAGAAAAGTGAGTCAAAAAATAATATAGAACACAGTGGATTAGTGTTTATTGTAGGTTGGTGTCTGCAAATCATAAGTGTTGCGTGTGGAGCTGAATTATCTTCTTGATTCAAAGGTCTTCACCATGTTGCACCCTAGTTCCTAAATGGGTCAGAAACACTTCCTGTATGATAGCCGTTAGGGGGGTCCACGGGGGCAAGGGACAACGACTACTTTTAATGAGCCCCCCTTAGCAAGGGTTCGGGGCAGCGCCCCCGAAGCTAAAAATAGATGAAAAGTTTCCTTGTAAAATAATGTAATTTCTTCGTTAATTTGGGTCATTCATTAAAAGGATGATCTGACGGTAGAAGTTATGTTAATTTAGGTAGCAATACCATACCATGTGCGTTCATATTGGGGGATAAATATTAATGAAAATTGACATAATATATTGAGAATTTAATAAAGGGTACATGCTTTTTATATGATGTGTATAAAAAATGGAGGTCAAGGTTAATAAAAAAATATAAAGGGGTATTACAAATGTTAATCAAAAAATGGATCCCTACAATATCTAGTGAAAGTAGGGGGTTTTTAATTAGGAAGTTGTATTGGGTTCATGTTGGTTCTTTTTACAAGTATTTTCCAATATGTATTCAAATTAAGGGTATTGTTCAGTATGACACAAATCCATGTGGTATGTCAGAGGTTCATTGAGTAAAGCCCTCATGAGTCTAGCCTCTAGGATCGTAACCTTGTGGTGTAGCTTGTTGTTTCTTTCCAACATATTATTTATTTTAAGAGAAACAAATGCAAAGGTGTAAAGGAAAATGTAGCCACGTGTTTTTACTTTCTTTTGGAATTTTTTGCTTTTCTTAGGTCTTATTCAGTAGCAGTTTCTTATTGAGTTGTGACTCTATGCCATAGTTTTTATCCTTTTTTTGGTGTTGTGACCTCTCCTTAATATATCTACTTCTTAGCAGAGCCTTCTTCCAAAACCCTCCTATGTTGGTTCTTAGCAAGGATTTTTATTTCTTGTTTATTTACCCTTGTTGGTTCTTTTCTATCAACATGGGTTCCATATTCTTTTTCCATCATCCCTATTTGTTATTGTGTACTAGAAAGGACGTTTATTTCTTCCTCTAAAATCCTTGTTGGTTCTTATGTGTTAGTAGGCCTCCACCATCCCTACCATTTCTTGTCTATCACTAGGGATGCAAATTTATTCCTTTGTCATCCATATTGCTTCTTATAGATCAAGAGAGATGTTAATTTATTCTTCCAATCATGTCCATACTAATTGTTGTGTGTCAACAGGGGGTTTTACTTCTTCCTCCACTATCCCTTCTCATTCTTGTATATCAACAAGGATTTATTTTGCTTGTTCTTCCACACTTCCCTCCGTTGTACCTATTGGTTCTTGTGTGTTATCAAGGATTTTTGTGACCTATTCTTTCTCTATTAGCTTTTTTTTGAGTCATATCCATCTAGGTGAAATCTTATTTTTCTAAATATCTAGTCCTCATCCTTTTAGTTATGGCCATATGAGAGGATCTCTTGGTCATGTGTTACATCCTTTTGATTGGAGGTAGATTCTTGGTAATTATGACATAATTTTCATGGTTATCTCAAGCCTCTTCTTCTAGTTGGTGTGGCTATGTTGATTCTTTAGGTGTTACGACAAGTGGCTCTGGTTCTAATATCCTCAAAAGGACATTCTAGGATCATCCTACTTGTTGGAGCATATGCACTACTAATAGTTTGCTGAAATAGTGATGTGAGAGGGAGCCGTTGGGGTGGTCGTCCTTCTAAATTTTGGGGGCTCATCAGTTGTAGTATCCTCCATAGGAAAAATGACATATGTATCCTTATCTAGTGCCTCAAATGTGCTAGTTGTTGGACAGTTGGCATTGTCTAGATGGCTAGTTGCTTAGTAAATATATCTGCAAGTGTGTTGGAATTGATGTCAATAGTCATACTGGGGAGATGTGTTGAGTAGTGGGAATTGCATAATTGTTGGCAGTGTGTTGGCATTGATGTCAACGAGACTATCATGGCTTTGTCACAACAAATGTTAGCATATATGGCCCAAGAGGAATCCCATGGTTGTTGCAGTGCTCTATAGAAAATCATCACAGTAGCTGGCCTATTGGAAAATCCATAAAATTATGACTATTATGATGATCTAGATGAAACTCCATGGTAGCTACAGGCTTCATGTAGAGAATCATCATAGTAGCAGGCTTATTGGAGAAGCCATAAAATGATGACTATGGTGGTTGGGAGTTCAGGATTCCAAGCACAGGAAAGAAACTCAAGGAGAAAAAATAGTGGCAGAGCGTTTGCAACCATTTTATTGGTAGTATATGGACTCAAATCCTACATCTAGCCCTCTCCATTGTAAATTTATCTGAAAGAGCTTTCCAACAGTGTGTGGAGGTCTAAAAATGACCTTCTAGATCAAAAGTCATGGTCTACTAAAGTTAGGGCTTTGAAGTCCAAAGTAGGCCAATAAATCAGAGTAGACTATATCGGAGATTGAAATATCGGGACCTCGGAGCATATCATATTAGAATATCAGAGGTCAGCAGAGCAGAAGGATGAATATCTGAGAATTGTAGAAGTTGATCCATATTTAAACAGGAACGCAACAAATAACAAATATGACCATAAATACATAAATGCAGTAGAAATTGTTGGAAATAATATTGAGAGGGGGGGTGAATCAGTATTAGTCAGATCAATAAATTTTTCTTTTCATACTCAAACTTATATGTGCTACTTCAATGAAGGTAACTCACATGCACACACAACTACCTTTAAAGCAACCAGTGTATATCCAACAAACTTATGATTAAGTTAATTCATCATATGTTGATCTTTAATCAGTGCATCAGTACTTCATTAACCATATAAACAATAACCAAGTGAAGTAAGAATAGAATAAACCATCACACATAAGCAACACACATGAACACTAAGATTTAAGGTGGAAACCCAATGAGGGACAAAAACCACATGTTGTTGTATTCTTTTAATATAAGAAAAACATGTTTACAATCTTGTACTGGTGTAGAGTCATACCAGTACGTAGGCACCCACCTGCAGAAGGCTACAACCTTCTCTCATTCTCCAGCTTCTACTGGAACTGAGCTACAACCCCGTAGCTCTTATACTAGCTGGTCTGTTTACTAGTACGTAAGCACTGAGCTACAGAAGGCTCCAACCTTCCCTTGTTTTCTAGCTTCTACTAGAAGGGAGCTCCAACCCCTCGCTCTTGTACTAGCTAATCCATTTACTAGTACGTAGGCACCAGCCTACAGAAGGCTCCAACCTTCACTCATTTTCCAGCTACTACTAGAAGGGAGCTCCAACCCCCTGGCTCTTATACTAGCCGATCCATTTACTAGTACATAGGTGCCGACCTACAGAAGGCTCCAACCTTCACTCTTTTTCCAACTACTACAGGAAGGGAGATCCAACCCCCTGGCTCTTGTATTGGTAGATATGTTTACCAGTATGTAGGCACCGACCTACAGAAGGCTATGACCTTCTCTCTTCCTCCAGGGACAATGTTTCATAAATTTTCAGACTAGATACTCGTGGAACACAACACCACACTTTGAAGGCCTCGTTTCATCAAATTTTCACACTGGACCCATCAGTAGCATTGAAGCTCTAAATCAATCACCACTACAATACAACCATCAAATACATTTGCATCAACCAATCACTAAAACTCAATCATCAATCTATCAATCAACCACAACTGAATCAATTAATCACTGAAAGCCCATCATCACTGAAGCAAATCACAATCAATCAATCTAAACATTCAGAACACTATCATTGGAACACAGTCACCAGAACACAAAGCAGAACCAAAAACTTTGCATCAACAACCAGAACCAACTGCAACTTCAAACATCATATTTCATATTGTATACACTACTTTGATGTGTCGAACCAGCTTGTTTACGTGCTTTTATCAAAGAGAACCAATGTATAGATATGCAAATACTAACTTAAAAATGTCACAGCTATTCCAGACTTTAGTCATAACCAGATCATAACATTTACAGAATAAAACATGCGCTAGTACTCAAGTCTAGACTATCCATGATCAAACCACATAATGATAATTCATTTTAGGTCTTATGATCCTGATCCATCATCCATCATCAAACACATAGGTGCATCCTTAGTTCAAATCAAGAAAATCATCTGAAACCCATAACCTGCATATTTGATCTAACACTTCATAAGATATTCAATACTTGCACACCTTGGCCTAATGACCTTATCCTACTTATATAGTTTTAGTCCTTTCTCAATACCTTGGACCAAAACCACTTAGGACCAATACCTCAGACCAAATACCTTGTACCAATACCTGCTACCAAATACCTTGGACAAAATACCTCGGACCAATACCTTAGACCAAAACCTTGATTTTTTGTCTTGTACATGCTTTTCCTCTTGTGAGAGTGTGTGTATATGTATATGCTCTTTTTATTTTGTTGACTCGTGTGCATATGTTTTTTGGAAAAATTGAACTAGATTATACTTCTTAAACCACTCTCTTTCTTCAATCTTTGGAGTATGATCTATAACCCTTTGTTGTTAACATGTTGCACTATGAGTTGTCATCTGTGTGAATTGCCATCAAGGACAACACATGTATCATAATGCCAACAATCTCCCCCTTTGGACTTGATGGCAACAACAAGACCAAGACACCTTCCCCCTTTGACATCAAGGGCAAAGGGTAGACCAATATATGCTCTCCCTTTGATATACATTATGATTTCCATGCTCCCCTTGAGTACATGTTGAATTCTTCGATTAAGCTCCCCCTTTGTACATGTTGAGATGCACTAAACCGTCCATGCTCCCCCTAAGCACATGTAGAATCTGAAAAAAAATATTTTTCAAAGGAATAGCATGACCCTATAACTCAATTAAGTGATTATGACCTTCCTATCACCAATGACTTATACATACATAAATCTCCCAACCAAGTAGGGATATACCAAATGTTTATACATGACTGAAATAGAAATTATTATGTCATCCTTCCCATGCATAGTGGGGTTACAAATTAGGTCTTTTCATTACCTTTACATCAAATGATATACTTGACATTTATAACAAGGACCAAAAATCTAAAAAATATCATGATAGTCATCAGCAACTATCATACACCATATATGATCTGCACCATCAACATTTGTCAGCAGCATCAAGATCAACGCCCTGTATATGTACATCATCAAAAGATATATCTGAATCAAAACAACCATCTAGATCAAGAAATATAAGCATATTCATGTACCAATATCTTCTAACATAATGCAAACAATGCATTATTAGAAGCATATGCTCTCCCTGAACCTATGCCAACTATTCATTGTCAGATCTTATCATTGCAAATATCAGTAAGAATCATCAAGGCATCATCATCAATCAATTATACATCAACTTTTAAATGGATGATTGTTATAGACATATTTGGGCACTAAAACCACAATCACATATGTCCATAAACCAAGGGCTTCTGAGTCCATAAAAGTGGTGTTTCATGCCCTAAAGGAACAAGGTCAGCTGATTACATCATCTCCTAGAAGTTCTCCACAGAAAACTGCTCAGAACTGGTCAAAACTGGACCATACAGACTGCCCAGTGCAGAGGGTGCGATGCATCTCACCTGCTCAGTGTAAAATGTGTGATGCATACTAGAAAGCGCTTCTGTAGGGTGTGATGGGGGAGAGTAGACAAATGGAAAAGACAGTTTGCAAGGTGGATGATCATGGAATCTTCGAGAAACTTCTCCTATGACACTTGCCTCTCTAAATTCACCTAGGGATGAGTAAGAGATCATCAATCTCTAAGTGGAATCAGGAACTATCAAAGAAAGGACACTAATCAAAATCCTAGAAGCTGACTCACCCCCCTACAATCATCTATATATGGATCCCTCATCCCAGAGATCCAAAGGCTGGAATCTTGTATCTTGTTAGGAAGTGTTGTTGGTTTCCTGGTGCAATATCATAGTGTTGGCTGATCTAAGCTTTTCATGAGGTGAAGAATGGCTTTCATGCTGGGAGGATGACACTGGGTCAGATCAATGGGTTGTAATCCTCTCCTCTAACCTCTATATCAATAAAGCTACTCAAATTTTCCTCCATATTCTTGTATGTTAGGTGATATATGTATGTATGTGGTCAATATATATCTGGTCCTATATTGTTTATGATTGTAGATCTCTGCACTTTGAAGGTATTATGATGGTTTGACTTTATAGGTATCTTTGAAGCGGAGTGGTCAAGGGAAGAGCAGCAAACATCTGTCAAAGAGAAGGAACAAGCAGAGAACCAAGCGAAAGATCAAGGTTGGTATTCTTTGCTCCTCTCCTATCTACTTTTCATAAAGGAAAGCAAAAGTAACTTTAATCTGTTTGTTTCTAAGATAGCTACCCGTCTTAGTGGGACTAGTAGCTTTGCATAGACACTAGATTTCCTGATAACAAAAAGGCGACTCCGCTGGGGACTGACTAGTTTGTTTGCTTGTCTATATTTGTTTACTTTATAAACTTACAGATGGAGCCTGAAGAGAAGCCAGCTAGCCTTCGAACTGCATTTTCTATGCAAGTGCAAAGTAGATCAATGTTGCTTCAGTCTATCTCCAGGTTTTGTTTATAAACAGAACAATTGATTTGCATACATCCTAATTGCCCTGGTGGTGGCTCAAGTAGCCTCATTAGATCAGCCCCGGTGATTTGCATTTACTGACTATCATTTGCTTGGCCTAAATCCCTGAACTAAGCTGCAAACTGTGACTCGGAACCAAGTTTAAGTCTTGTCCCTTGACCATCGCACCTTCTCCTCTTGGGAATCTAGATGCATCACACCTCTTGTTTGTAGTAAGTGAGATTCATCGCACTTTCCCTATGTTACAGGTGCGATGTTTAGATGAGACCTCTTCTACTTACAGATATTGGTTTCTTGTTCACTCTCTTTAGCTTTATTCAGGAGTTTTGCTGTCTGTGATCAATATACCTCTGTGGAAAGTCCCTTCCTTTGCATGATTCAGCCTCCATAGTAGAAAGAACTGTAAATGTTTTTATGTATTGTTTTCAATTTACAGTCCTCTTTTACAAAGAAGTAGTGTAATCAAGTTGTCATCTTCTGATTTGAGAGTGTCGCAAGTGTCGTTTTCAGTCAAAGAAAAGAATTCTATTGTTCTTGATGGTCGATTACATTTTTACTCTTGTATTTGATTTGAATTAGTAGTTTTTCAAGTGTCAAAAGAAATTTTCAATTCAAGATCGCAAAGTGTCGTCATTATCTTCCTTTCATTTTTTTGAAAAGAAAATCGTTAGTACTGTTGTTTGGAACAATTCAAATTTGTACTTAACATTCTTTTTATCATTCACACATTAAGAAAGCAAAAACAAATACATGCACGTGTATTTGCGTTTAGACTACTTGTTGATTTAGGATAGTGAATCTAGTGTGTGCTCTCTGCTCTTTGTTGAAAAGAATCTCATTTCTCTTTCCTTAGTAGCTAGGATTTTCATTGCAAAAAGAAGATAAAACGATTGTTTATCATCTTAGATTGCATTTTAGGAATTGTATATCTACATCACGCGGTGAACCTGAAAGGAAAATTTCTTAAGAAAGATCAACTATAAAATAAATTTAATGAACATAAAAATGCTTTGGAACCTAACGCACAACATTTAGAAGTCTAGGCTAGAGATGTATTCTAGCGTCGTAAAGCCTGGTAACTATCACTTTCATTGTAGGTTGGGTGATTCCTCCTCTTTAAGACGAGAAGTGCCAGTATGGACTTTTTTTCCCATGTACCATCGAGTATATATTGGGAGACAACAATAGGCTACATCCTTTATCCATAGGGAGCCGTGTCTGCCGCCCTATCGATCGCAATGCACTGAACACAACATTCAGGAAGATTGATTGCCGTATCGTAAAAAGTATTCTGCAGTTTTGCGATTGGTTTGGTAATCCCTCTGTCTAGATTTCCAGAGTAGTCTCTTTCATTCCTTTTTAGACTCCTTAAAATAAAAGGTCAATCTGAGCACTTGTCACTTCAGGCTCATTAAGAATTGAAGGCGACTAGAGTCATCTTTTGCTTTTTCTCGACTCTTAAAAATTGAAAAAGAAAGTTGTGTCAAAGCATCTAAAATTTGTTTTAATCGAAATAACATCACTGTTCCCTCGTTGGTCTTAGGTTGAGAAAAATGGAGACCACCAACCAAGGATTTCCCCTTGGGGGAAATCCTAGTCCTTTCTCCTCTTAGGGAGATGTTGGTGCAGCTCATATGGCCACCTTGTCCCTCCCAGGACTGAGAATTGGCTTGCTCATATGGCTCTTCTTGACTATTGTTGTTCAAACTGCCGTGGTTCCTGAACAATCAAATCATCAACTAAATGATACTAGAGTTACCCCCCAACCTTTTGCTTTGCTTTCTTCTTCCTCCACTCCTTCCTCTTCGCTTGGAAAAGCTGGTGAAGCTAAAGATCAAGTAAATGAGAAGAAGAAGAAAGGGAAGAAGGAGAAAGAAAAGAAGAAGAAGGAGCTAAAGGTGAAAAGGTGCAACCATGCATCATCTAGCAAAAATCCACACACTGCACCATCCTAACTGAAATCTCCATGTGTCATTTGCAAAGGGGACCACTATCATAGAGATTGTCCTTGCATCCCTCAGATCTTAAGGGACTCGTCTCCTCATTTGCACAATCTAATGTCGTCAACCTTTGACGATCATGTTGAGAGTACACTGTCAAATAGCGAAAATGAAGTTTCTGGACATAAAGGAAAATGTAAATTTCCTTGTAGAATGTGCGAAGGCAATCGTGCTGTCCACCATTGTCCCTTCCTGGATGAAGCTAAAAGAGTCTTGGATAACCATCCTGCTTCACCGCTATGGCTTCCTCCTGCGTATAAGAGACTCTTGCCAAGTCCATCGCTAGTTGAAAAACTGACTGACATGACCTTATTGTTGGTCAAAGCATCTATCATTGAAGATAAACCCTCTGAGTCCACACCAGAAGAAAGTCAAAAGGTTGAGGCAGCAGTCGACCTCGTCTTGTCTCCAGAAGGTCCGTCTTCAGATGATACAGTCACAGAAGAGAATGAGAATGGCACCATTAAAATTCTTTTCATAATCACATACTCTGATGAACATGGGGCCAATCTACTCATTCCTTTACCGCAGGAGGAAAGTTCGTCAGGGTCATATCCGGCTGTTTATTTGGTCCCACCTCCAAGCAACCTAGTTGTTTCCTTCGATTGGAATCTACTAGGCAGACCCCGTTTACCGTCTAATGTACCATTATGAATCATTATACAAGCTTACATAATGGTCATGGTCAATACCATCATAGATGAAGGAGCTTCTGTGAGTATCCTTTCCTCAACTGCTTGGAAAGTGCTTGGTTCACCATCGCTTATGCCTGAGATGCGAAATGTAACAGGCTTCGATAAAGGAACCATTCAACCGTTACGGATCCTTCCGATTTTGCCTATAATTTTGAGAGGGAAAACCATATATCTGAACATAATGGTAGTCCAAGGACCCTTGGATTATAATCTACTTCTTGGGCGCGACTATATTTATAGCATTGGAGCCATCGTCTCCTCACTCTTTTGAGTAATGTGTTTCCCGCATGAAGACCGAATGATCTAGCTCGTAGACCAGCTTTCATTCCTCGGCTCACACATAGCTAATAGTAAAATTCCATCTTTAACTGGTCTT
Source organism: Pinus taeda (assembly GCA_000404065.3). Taxonomy (NCBI): domain Eukaryota; kingdom Viridiplantae; phylum Streptophyta; class Pinopsida; order Pinales; family Pinaceae; genus Pinus; species Pinus taeda. The sequence goes on from APFE030937667.1 coordinate 56,989, forward strand.
TTCACACAAGGAATGTCTCATCAATGTCCAGTCCGTCCACCTAAAGAGCATGAGTAATTCAGTGGACATGATTGAAACCCAGGGGAGCATGAAGCTTGGTCTGCTTTGGTAGGAAAACCTCAGGTATAGGGTAATTTTCCGCGTAGGAATATGACTGCTCTAACATGCCCATCCGTTTAGGAAAATGGGGTTGGACCAGAATAGGATACCTCCGTTAGAAGGTAGGCCTTTCCCAATAGAACAAATGTTTTGTCTACAAATTGAAGGGTAACCTAGAAAAGGTAGGCTTTTCCTGATAGAACAAATGTTTTCTCTGCAAATTGAAGGGTAACCTGGAAACTCTACTTTGCTATACCCAGGGGCATGCAAACCTTTTTGCAAGCAAGTGAAAAGTGACCAACATAATGCTAACTCTATAGTTCCGCTAACTTCAACTGCTTAAGTTAAGTGAGTGGTTGAAAGGACCATTCGCCTTCGCAGGGGCCGTATGGCACCAACAAAGTAAAGGAAAAAGTTTTCCTACCTAACCTCAGTAGTTAACTAACCCATAGGATAGTAGTTGGTCGTTCCTAGCTTGCATGCGAGAAGGAGCGGAGCAAAGTTTCAAATGGTGCAAGCTCCTTAAAAATTGAACCTATCGGTGAGACATCCTTATTATGCGACTAGCACGAGCAGTTTTTATGCAAATTTCAAGCTCGTTAAAAATTAAACCTAAGCAATGAGCAAATGTTCCCCCGAAGTTTAAGCTCACTAAAAAAAGAATGAACCTCCAGTAAATAACCATTGAGAATGCATTATCATCAGCTTTTGAGCCTTCGTCGTGTTCCTACCATCACTTCCACTCTGTTTTAGCCGATCATACGCCTCCTTTTGATTGTTTACCCTTTTGAGGAACAGCTACGAAGAGTGATTCAGTTAGCCATCCTTGTGACACTGCTGTTATTGGAAAATTCCAAACCTTACCTGGAATTAGCAGCTACCTGAATATATCACTTGTTCCTCAAAGACGAGTCTACTTAAAGCTCTTTTCACCTGACTCGTAAAATATGAAAATATTGCCAAGCAGTTGGCCTCTCCAGCTCATTAAAGCTACTGGGAGTGCTATCCCTCCTCTAGATTTTAATATTTTTGGACCTGAGGGATTATTGCACAAAAATATCAAGCACTTGTCTGGTTCGGCTCATTAAAACTATCGAAAATTCATCCCTTTCGTATTATTTTATACTTTTTCAGACTGAAGGGATTATATGATGAAAAAGGATTATTGGAGTTTTCTTTCTATCCCTCTAAAAATGAAAAAGGACCAAGTTGTCTTTATTGTTAAACTCGTTAAAACCAATAGCAACAAACTTGTCCATGTAGACAAGAACGAGTTTCACTGTTGCTAAGCTCGTTAAAACATAGCGACGGGTTTGCCCAAAGGGAAAATTATAGAACAAGCATATGTTATCCTCCTCAAGCTTGACAAAAATAAAGAGGTACTAGTCAGCAATGACTAGGGAAAAATTGGGAAGAAAACTTGAAGAAACTTTATTGGTAGCGAGTCGCTCTTGAACATGACTCTTTCACTCCATCACCATGATTGAGTCGGGTTGGGTTATTCCGTTCACTAGTCATATTACCATTGGTCCATCGTACTACCAATCCATTTTAGTGTTTTCGATATGTTCAAGAGAAGTCGATCAAAGAATTCACCAACCCATATTGTGTCTCATCCGCTGCAACACATTGACGCTCCATCCTTTCATGACTGCCACCCTAAACCATGTATCGTCAGATCGTTTTCACCTCCAAAATCATTTGCTCTGTTCCGTGTCGTAGATGTGGGATTCATTAAGGCCCTCCTACGATGGGTTACTTCTTGTCGATGACAGCTCATTATCCAAGAAGTCAACCTAGGAACAACCCTTTCAGTACTTTGAAGCTTGCATGCCTCAATGGCAAGTTTCTCACTTCCGGCGACAGGTTTACATCAATGGCCTTCGACCGAAATATTTTTGCATGGTGTTCGACACCAAGTCCCTTTTTCACACCACGAAAATTGTACTGTAGCACCTTGAGTGTCATCATCATTATTGGTGATTCCTCTCGCGCCTGTTAACAACTTACATCATTGGCTGGTAATCAGGCGATGTCTTTCCATGTTCGACTCCATAACATTTTCACGTGGATCGAATTGTACTTCGGATGAAGATTGGATGAGTTTGAAGAACTTGGATCTAGTTTCATCCATCCGGGATACGATATATTCAGGAAAATAAAGACATCAAATGTACATCATTGCTACATAGATGATCATCCAAAACAAAGGATGATGGCTCTACCCGAATCATCAGTCTGTGACACAGATGGTTGTCTGTCTAATGTACATGAAAATGAATTTATAAAGCTGAGCATGGGAATTCCCACCTCAGCTAGATCACGAAAATGTTATGAAGATAATGTATTGTATTGTATCTTATTATAGGTTTCTTTCTAGTTCGAAAGAACCTCGGATCCTCATGATAAAGCATTTCACCCAACATCAAAGATCTACGACCTCATGCTTTAGGGGGCAACTTTTATAGACATATTTGGGCACTGCAAACCCAATCACATATGTCCATAAACCAAGGGCTTATGAGTCCCTAAAAGTGTTGTTTCATGCCCTAAAGGAATAAGGTCAGTTGATTACATCATCTCCCAAAAGTTCTCCACAGAAAACTACTCATAACTGGTCAAAACAGGACCATACAGACTGCCCAGTGCAGAGGGTACGATGCATCTGACCTGCTCAGTATAAAAAGTGCGATGCATGCTGGAAATCCCTTCTGTAAGGTGCGATGGGTGAGAGTAGACAAATGGCAGAGACAATTTGCAAGGTGGATGATCATGGAATCTTCTAGAAACTTCTCCTATGACACTTGCCTCTCTGAATTCACCCAGGGATGAGTAAGAGATCATCAATCTCCAAGTGGAATCAAGAACTATCAGAGAGAGGACACTAATCAAAATCCCAGAAGTTGACTGACCCCCTACAATCATCTATATATGGATCCCTCATCCCAGAGATCCAAAGGCTGGAATCTTGTATCTTGTAAGGAAGTGTTGTTGGTTTCCTGGTGCGGTATCATAGTGTTGGTTGATCTAATCTTTTCATGAGGTGAAGGAGGGCTTTCATCCTGGGAGGATGACGCTGGGTCAAATCAATGGGTTGTAGTCCTATCTCCTAAACTCTATATCAATAAAGCTATTCAAGTTGTCCTCCACATTCTTGTATGTTAGGTGATATATGTATGTATGTGGTCAATATATATCTAGTCCTATATTGTTTATGACTGTACATCTCTGCACTTTGAAGGTATTATGCTGCTTTGACTTTACAAGTACTCTTTGAAGTGGAGTGGTTAAGGGAAGAGCGGCAAACATCTGTCAGAGAGGAGAAGGAACAAGCGGAGAACCAAGCGAAAGATCAAGGTTGGTATTCTTTTCTCCTCTCTTATCTACTTCTCATAAAGGAAAGCAAAATTAACTTTAATCTATTTTTGCCTAAGATAGCTACCCATCTTAGTGGGACTAGCAGCTCTGCATAGACACTAGATTTCCCAATAACACTGATGAGGACCAACGCATTTCCGCATATCATTAGTAGATTATAATAAGTATCAAACAGAGCAGATAATTGACTGAACCATATCAGACCCCTTTTCCTAAGTTTGTCCCACTACTTTTTCCTCAAAGCCCCATATACGCGACTATGCAGCTTCGAACTAATGTATATACATGACTTGTATTCATGATAGCTACATATGAGATTTAGAGCACTAAAGTTTCACACTTTCATCTCCCCCTAAGTCTATTATGTTTATATACTATTTTATGCCACATCTTTCTGACTGTACTTCCTTCTTCTTCCATATCTTCGAGTATAACGATGTTTTCTCCTTTTAGTATGGTGTCTAAAATTTTCTCTTGCATTCCTTTGCTATATGTCCAAGCTTTTTACATGCATAACATCTTATATGTTTCTTATTCCTTGTATAGTAGTCAATGGCTTTGTGACAAAACATATTGCAAGAAAAACAATATCCCTTAAAGTACCAGGAAGTTGATGATCTTTCTATGTGATGGTTATTAGCTTGAACCAATCTATTTCTACATCTGGCTACAACATGTCCAAAATTATAACATATAAAACATTCAAAATTATTCATCAGAAGAAATAACCGAATGTCACTTCCATAGTTAGGAGTAAATTATTTTCTTTGAAGACTTTATTTCCTTGGTTGTAGATGGGTTGACTTCTCATCTCCTTGTTGAGCATTTCAGATTTGCATTAGAGTTCCTTGCCTCATCTTGAGAGTTAGATTCATCTTCAATATTTTCATGAAAACCAAGACTAGTTTTGATGGTAGGAGACCTTTGACTACTAAGAATATTATTCAAAATCTTAGTACTGTCTTGAAATCATAACAGTTTATCCTTTTCTTCTAATTTACCTTTTAAGATATTTACCTTAGCCTGATATTGTGCTTCCTTTTCCAGATATTGCTTCTTCAAGATTTCTTCAGCCTTTCTTCCTTCTTCCACTTGTTGCCTTAATTTTAGAATCTCATTTTCTTGTTCTTCATCTACTTGAGGTAGTTCTTCATTCTTCTTATTTGAATTTTCAAGATCTTCTTTTAGAGAGAGGATCTTAGCTTCAAGATTTTCATACTAACTAGATATATCTTTAAGTCTCTTGATTGTTGTACTCTTTTCATTCACTTCATTTCTTAATGATGTCACTTCATCCCGCAGCTTTTGACATTGATCTTTCTTTTCCTTGTATTGCTTCCTTCCTCCAACTGAGCTTTTAATTTGGTAATTTCCTCTTTGAAGACACACTCCCTTTTGTTAAACAGATCTTGTTGATCTCTAATTTTATCTGATTCTTTTAACTTCTACCTCTATATTTCTTTCACTATCACTTTCAATATATTCAACATTGCATGAACAGAGAAAAGTATCACCAGAAGACCAAAAATTTGTACCAGATACTTCTTTTGCTTGTTCATCTTCAATCTGAGGCGATTCTAAATCTAAATACTTGCTTCCACCTGATGGCCCATTGTCTCTCCTATTGTCACTATTCCTTTGAGACGTCTTCTTCTTCCAAGGCGCTTTATTCTTTAGATTCTTTCCCATTGTTTCTATGGATCTCCTTCAAGCGATCAAGCTTCTGCCAAAGGACCTCATCTGATACCAATTGTAGAAAATAATATTGGGGGGGTGAATCAGTATTAGTCAAATCAATAACTTTTTCTTTTCATCCTCAAATTTATATATGCTACTTAAATGGGGGTAACTCACGTGTACACACAAGTGTCTTTAAAGAAACCGTCGTATATCTAGCAAGCTTATGATTCAATTAATTCATCATATGTTGATCTTTAATTAGTGCATCAGTACTTCATTAAACATATAAAGAGTAACCATGTGCACTAAGAATATAATAAATCAGCACACATAAGCAACACACATGAACACCAAGATTTAAGGTGGAAACCCAATGCGGGACAAAAACCACCTATTTTTGTCTTCTTTTAATATAAGAAAAACCTATTTGCAATCTTGTACTAGTGCAGACTCATACTAGTACGCAAGCACCCACTCGAAGAAGACTGCAACCTTCTCTAGTTCTCCAGCTTCTACTAGAACAGAGCTACAACCCGCTAGCTCTTGTACTAACCAATCCATTGACTAGTACGCAGGTGTCGGCCTATAGAAGGCTCTAACCTTCACTCATTTTCTAGTTGCTACTAGAAGGGAGCTACAACCCACTGGCTCTTGTAATAGCCGATCCATTTACTAGTACATAGGCACGGACCGAAAGAAGGCTCCAACCTTCACTCATTTTCCAACTACTACTAGAAGGGAGATCTAACCCCTTGACTCTTGTACTAGCCAATCCATTTACTAGTACATAGGTGTTGGCTTATAGAAGGCTCCAACCTTCACTCATTTTCCAACTACTACTAGAAGGGAGCTCCAACCCCCTGGCTCTTGTACTGGCCGATATGTTTACCAATACGTAGGCGTCGACCTACAGAAGGATACGACCTTCACTCTTCATCTAGGGGACCACATTTCATAAATTTTTAGACTGGATACTCCTGGAACATAGCACCACACTTTGAAGGCCTCGTTTCATCAAATTTTCACACTGGACCTATCAGTAACATTGAAGCTATAAATCAATCACCACTGCAATACAACCATCAAATACATCTACATCTACATCAACCAATAACTGAAACTCAATCATCAATCTTTGAATCAACCACAACTGAATCAATCAATCACTGAAAACCCATCATCGTTGAAGCAAATCACAATCAATCAATCTGAACATTTAGAACACAAAGCAGAACCCATAACTCTACATCAACAACCAGAACCAACTGCAACTTCAAACATCATATTTCATACTGTATACGCTACTTCGATGTGCCGAACTAGCGTGTATACATGCTTTTATCAAATCGAACCAACGTATAGATCTACAAATACTAACTTAAAAAGTCCACATCTATTCCAGACTTTTGTCATACCTAGATCATAATATTTATAGAATAAAACATGCATCATTATTTAGATCTAGACTATCCATGATCAAACCACATAATGATAATTCATTTTAGGTCTTATAATCCTGATTCATCATCCATAATAAACCACAAAGGTGCATCCTTAGTTCAGATCAAGCAAAGCATTAGAAACCCATAACCTGCATATTTGATCTAACATTTCATAAGATATTCAATACTTGCACACCTTGGCCTAATGATATTCTCCTCCTTATATAGTTTTAGGCCTTTCTCAATACCTTGGACCAAAACCACTTAGGACCAATACCTCAGACCAAATACCTCAGACCAAATACCTTGGACCAATACCTCGGAACAAATACCTTGGACAAAATACCTCAGACCAATACCTTTGACCAAAACCTTGATTTCCCATCCAGTACGCTCTTTTCCTCTTGCGAGAGTGTGTGTATACATATAAGCTCCTTTTGTTTTGTTAACTTGTGTGTATGCACTATTTGGATAAACTGAACCACCATATACTTCTTAAACCGCTCTCTTTCTTCAACCTCTGGAGTTTGATCTATAATCCTTTGTTGTTAACCTATTTCACTGTGAGTTGTTAGCTATGTGAGTTGCTATCAACGACAACACATGCATCATAATGCCAATAGAAATAACACTTCATTTCATTAATATCAAATATTGAAATATTCTTACAAATATAATGGAAATAAGACTAGCTCGGCTGATGGTAGCTTATCTCTGAGAAGAGATTTGGTGGTTACATGCCTCTTAACTATCTTACAATGAGGCTAGAAAGCCTTTTTATTTTTGAGAAACAACGTAGAGCCCTAAACATCCAAAAACCTAACCCTAGGAGATGAAGCACCAAACTATGGGCCTCGTTTGGGAAAAGTGGTACATCAACTTCCCAAGGCCATAACTCTAGCATATGATCTCTATTTGACATGCACAATACCTCATTAGAAACATCTATTGGTACTGTCCTTCTTCTAATTGATATTCAAATGGAACTGCTACACGTATGTGGATGACTTTTGATGGCGATCATTTTTCAACTTCGCTTGCATTTGTACGAACTGCAGGGGTTGGTGGTCTACGTGGATGACCGTTTCCTTCCCCAAAATGTAATGCTTCCATTGTCGACAGGCCTGCACAATAGAATACATCTCTTTGTCATAAGTGGGATAATTCCTGACTGTGTTTGAAGGTGTCCCACTGTGATATGCCATTGGATGCCCCTATTGAGTAAGGATTGTCCCAATAGCATAGTTAGAGGCATTTGTCTCAATCTCAAATGGTTGTTGCAAGTCTGGTAAAGTGAGCACTGGTACAAAGCAGAGGCGATTATTCAACTCTGCGAATGCCTTTTGTTGAGATTTAGACCAAAATAAATTTTCTTTCACCCCTCCCTTGGTGACTTGACTCAAGGGCCAAGTGATATGAGAGAATCCTAACACGAACCTGCCATAGAAATTAGAAAGACCCAAAAAGCCACGGAGCTCTATCAGAGTGGTTGGGGCTGGCCAAGCTCGAATGACTTGGATATTGGCTAGATCCACATGCACCCCTCATTCATCAATAATGTATCCTAGATACTAAACCTGGGTCATGCAAAAAGTGCATTTCTCCAAACTGGCACACAACTTGTGTTGCCGTAGTGTTTGGAGAACCTGTCGGATGTGGTGGAGGTGCTCTTCCTAACTCTGGCTGAAGATCAGGATTTCATCCAAGTATACTACTACAAATGAGTTGGTGAATGGCTGCAAGATGTCATCCATCAGCCTCATGAAGGTTCAATGAGTATTCCTCAACCCAAAAGGCATAACCAACCATTTAAAAATGCCCTCCTTGGATTTGAAGGCAGTCTTCCATACATCATAGGGTTCAATTGGTACTTGGTGATAGCGGGACTTCAAGTCGATCTTGCTGAAATATTTTCCCCTCTTCATTTGGTCCAAAAGGTCATCAATCCATGGGATTAGGTACCTATTCCAAACAGTGATCTTGTTCAATGCCTGATTTTCAATGCAAAGTCTCCAAGTCCCATCCTTCTTCTGTACAAACAAGTTTGAGCTCCCACAGGGTGATGAACTCAGACGGATGTGACCTTTCTACAGTAGCTCCTGAATCTACCTCTTGATTTCCTCATTCTCTAGAATGGAGCACTGATATATTGGTCCATTGGGAAGTGGTGCACCTGGGGTCAGATTGATGGAGTCCTTGACCTGACAATGCAGAGGCACCTATGTGGGGGAGGTGAAGATGTCCTCGTACTCCTCCATGACCTTGTCCATCTATTGTTATCGTGTGTAGGGGCCTTGTCTAGAGGTCATGGTCATCATCTTCTTCTTTCCCTGAGGGCATATCATCAGGAAAAAAGATTCCCAGTTTTGGAAACGAGCTTACTAAATTGTTTTGCAGTAACCAAAGAGATGGTAGTAGGCATTGCTACCTCTGGTATCTTGTACAACTTATTTCGCAAAGTAACAATAACAACACGAGGCCTTGACTCATCACAAACATCAAGGGGAGCAACGTCACATAATACCTCATCCGTGAAGGGCTTGATATTGTATGGAAGGCGACACTACTAGCTCACATGAAGATCTTGTCCTTGGTGAAGCCACATGATGGTATACAATTGTGGATGTGATGTGGTCAATAAGCCCAGCCACTTCACAACCTCTTCCAAAATGGGATTCTTTTGGCTCCCTTTTTCGACAATGAACTGTAGTGGGGAACCCTTTACCCACATCTAGGAGTGGAAGAGGCGCTCCTCCTCCTCTGCATCTTTGGGTTCCTCCTTTTGGATCTTCGTGGTGGCAATGGTGGCATTGGGCTCTGCATCAATAATTTGCTTCCCTTTTTCATTCCCCTTGTTAGGTTCTGACTCAGAGTCAAAACATGCATCTCATTCTGAAGCCTTTACCTCGGCCACTGGTGACTTCTTGGCCCCACACTCACTTGCATTGTTAGTGGAGCTCTTGTGGAATTCACACCACTTTCCTATGTCCTTCTTCGGCTTTGAGGCATTGTTCTTTTCTTACAGATTTGGCAGGTTTTCCTAGGCCACCCTGCCTTGTCTTTGTCCTTTGTTTTGCAGTTTGGGGGCACCTTTCCCTAGCTTCAGATTCGCAAATCTAAAGTCTCACTTCTTCTGTTTAAAATTTTGCTCGATCTTGACAACATAATAGTATGTCATGCTAAGCAAGGAGATGTCCAAGAATTCTATCTCATCTTGGATGTACCTGTATAGGAAGCTGTGATACTTGAGAACCAAATGCTTCTCAGAATCCTTGATACCCAAATTTGTGTGAAGGGTATGAAAAAAATTGGTAAACTCCAGTACATCTTGGTCCCTCCCTTATGGTAGTGTTGTCCACTTTATGTATTTATATTCATAGCTTCTAATAGGGTAGTACTACTCCTTGATGCTATCCCAAAAAGAGTTCCGAGTGGGTGCGGCTAAAAGCAGTGAGTTCATACTTTCATCATTTTGCTCACAGTAGGTTTCCCACCAGTTCTTCACATGGGGGACTCCTTTGAGAAGTGCAAAAGTGATCTTTTCCTACTACAAATATATACATGGAACACTTTGAGCATATGGCCCTTAGGTCCTTCTCTATTGATTGTCAATCTATACATGGAACACTTTGAGCATATGGCCCTTAGGTCCTTCCCCTTTACCCCTGAAGAATGGAAACGATATGTAGATGACATTTTTGCTAAATGGAGCCATGGTTTGGACAAACTTAAGGAATTTTTAGCTCATATAAATAGCCTCTCTAAGCACATAAAATTTACTAATGAAATTGAAAAAGACAACCAACTCCCCTTCTTAGATGTCCTCCTTACCAAGAAAAATGGCAAACTAAGTCACCAAGTCTTCAAAAAATAGACACACACTGACAGATATCTTCATTCAGACTCCCACCACCATCCGAAACAAAAAATTGGTGTCATCAAAAATCTAGCCACCAGAGCCTCTAGAATCTCTGACCCTGAACATTTAGAGGAAGAACTTAACCATCTCCATGAGGTCTTTGTAAAAAATGGCTATCAAAAACACATTATCCAAAAAATAATTAAAAATTCCATATCCAATAAACAGAAAAGAAAATCTCTTGAAAACCCTAGAATCTCCTTACCGTATATTAAAGGAACCACTGATAAAATTGGTAGAGTTCTTGCCAAGCATAACATTATGGTTGCTTTCACGCCCCCCATCACCCTAAGAAACATGCTTGAGTCTGCTAAAGACTTATTAGACCCAAAAAATCACAAAGGAGTATACTCTATTCCCTATTCTTGCGATAAAGTTTATATAGGTGAAACAGGAAGATCCTTTGGAATAAGATTAAAAGAACACATTAATGATATTACTAGAAATAGGTCGGAAAAATTAGGTCTAGCAGAGCACGCATGTTTCTCCTCACATTATATCTGCATGGAACAAGCAAAATTAGTCCACAGGGAAGACCATTATTTAAAAAGAAGGGTGAAAGAGGCAATTGAAATTGAGAAATCCTCCAATAACATGAATAGGGATGACGGTCTTAAATTAAGCAGCACCCGGAAACCCTTATTAAATAGAATAAAAAAACATTAATTAATCCAACACTTTCTAACTAATTTATAACAAGTATCTCACTTATATAACATTTCATTAAA